>JAKOGI010000675.1:195000-452500 GCA_029747015.1 Carnegiea gigantea
CCACTTAGGCCCATTAAAGTTATTTACTATAATCTTTAAAAGGTAACAACTTGAACAGTTTCATATGTCAAAAAGGATATTTTCAATTACATTCACAGTTATCCGAGACCATTATTGCGAAACAGAACCATATATCAAAAACATAGTTTTTTCTTATAAAAAATGTCTAATTTATCTACGTTCAATACTTCAAACATCACATGGAACATTCAAATCAATAGCAGCAGTAGGCTTGCTTATGCTTGCAGTTTGTGGACCTCTTTCTTTAAAGATCAGCCAAGCATTCGATACATTTCCCCCCATGCTTAACACTGCACTGCTATGTGAAGGTTCATAACATTGCAAATTTTTTTAAAAAAAATAAATCACACATGGAGGAAATAAAAAACAACTAATAAACCTCAAAATTTAACATCTAAAATTTAGACATGTGTGCTTCTTGCCTGTTGTGCTTGAACAATATCTTATTTTTTTTGGTGCAACATAGGTTGTTTCGCTGGGCCTTGCTCTTCTAACGATCTTTTCCAAATTGCTTTTTGGTCTCACATTTCTTTCTCCCTTTTCCTCTAGCCAACATGGTTTCGAATAACCACATTATCGTCCCTTCTTTCCTTTTCCACATTAGATACATGTGGAACCAATCTCTAGCTCTACATCTTGCTTAAGTTTCTTGAACAATTCTTTGTAAATCTCTCTTTCACATTTCCCTTACTAGATATTAGTAGACACTCAAAACTTTTAAGCATTTGTGCTCTCCATATTAGTGAGTTCAGCAAAATATTGTGATTCTTACAGCACACTTGAATATCAACCTAAGGCCTTGCTACTCTTGTCCACCTCTTTAATATGTACTTGCTAAGAATTTGTTTAATACAATAAAGATTATAAATCTATAGAGTATGCTAACATAATATCCCAACTTCACTATATTTTTTGCAATCATAAGAGATGGTATGGTCCTTGGCATCAAATCTAACACAAAATCCAAGGTCCTTCCCATATCATTTCTCAAATACAAAGTACACATGCTCAGTTGTTCTCCCATTTTGGACAAAGCTCACATGGTCTTAAGACTACCCTTGTCCCTTTACATATTTAGCTTCAAAATTTTGTACACGTTGATGGTGTAGATCCTGACAACTTGTTGTAAAATGCTGACCTTAGTAAAATACATATCAGGGTACCCTTCTTTGTCCTATACATTAGCTTTTTTCTCTTTTGATCTCTATTCATTGACAACATCAGAGAAGATGTTGTAAAAATCAAATAAACTAGAAAGTTTATTCAACAAACTTGATATTGGTGAATTTGTGCTCTCACACCTTTAAGAGGACAAAACTCCTCTAGAAACATAATCCTTTGAAAATTTAGAACACCACTTTTCCTTTATACGGAAAAGTCTTGATGACCAAGGATGCTTAGCACAATGGCAATCAGATAGTAAGCTATAAAAAGTGGGGGCAAACATAAAAATTGGTGTGTAACAATTTCAATTTTAGTGAATACAACCACTGTGTTCAGTGTTGTTATCTTGTCCAGCCCTGCTCAAACTCAGATATTATGTTACAGCTAAAAAGAACACAATCAATCTATTGATGAAACCAAACAGCATCCTTAAATGATTAATATGGCACTAGAATTCTCTTGAATATGCCAGCCACGAAGCCTATGATGACTAGTTTGAAACACTTCCGTTGTTGCATTAGCCATTAAGAAGGCTTGATCCGTCATTATTGTCTTTAAAGCTATACCATCCACTAATCTAAGAAAAGTATTGAATAACCAACTGAAACTCTTGCCTTTCTCATTAATCAAAAACCCACGACCAACTATAACATTATTTGCATTGTGGTTCATGCAAGAACACGAGGCATAAATCATTCCATATTTATTTGTCCGGTACATATTGTCAAACACCAATAAATCACCAAATAGAAAATCATCAATTTTCATGTTTGAATCCCTTCAAAAAAAAGCTAACTAAATGGTCATCACTATCTTGCTAAGTAAGATAGGAAAAATCAATCTCTTTTCAAGCCATATCTTCAAAGGCATCTCCCAAATGCTTTGCGTCACCACCTTCTAAAATCCTTATATCCTCCTTAGCTTGATTGTTGTAAACATCTCTTTCAATAAAACCAAGAGTAGAGGATCCTGGCATTTCATCTTTCAAAACCCGAGAAATTTATGATGCTTTAAGACCAACCTTCTTTATGCTTCAGAAACACTAAATATGAGGTTTTTTCATCTTCCTGTGAGACTGAGGCAAGTGGATTTCATCACTTCATAAAAAACTATGGTTGTGTAAACCAAATGGTCATTACTTTAAGTGGTTTTCTTTGAATATGACTTATCATTCTTCTGTGGGTTTCTCTTAACTCCTCACTCGAAGCAGTACATTTATCTCTCTCTAATAATAGAAGTCCTGCCTTTGTACTTGACGTTACCAAGCCTGACACCAAAAGCAATCCTATACGCATTTTTACTATAAAGCTTAATGGCCTTATCCTATGAGTTAACCTTCTGCGTAGCAATTGTAACTCCTCTTATTCTCTAATTACATTGATTTCATAAGAGCATGTTGTAACTATTACATTACACTGCTATTTGTGCATTGGTAAAAGCCAAAAACAAAGAAAAACAATTTCAAAGATAAACACAAAAGACAACTAAAAAAGTAAATTCAGGTAGGAAAAACACATAATGAACTAGTATGATAAGAATATTAAAGTGTTGCTTGTTACATCTATAAATTTAAAACTTGGAATGATAAATAGTCCATTCTATTTTAGTGCTTTTTTAGTTCATATTTCAGTATAATTTAACAAATGCTTTAAGGTGACTATGCTGAAATTCAAAGAGACTACTTTCTAACCAAACTTTAATATAATTACATATCAACAAGGAAGAAAGTTCGATATCAGCATTCACATTGAAGAAATTGAATATCAAAAAACTAATGAAAAAGACTTTCAACACACAATAATCAAGTAATTACTCAATGAAGAACTAACAATAGTTTAATGTTAATCAACAAATAACCAATTTTCAAGACATAAAACCTAAAAACAAACAATTAGATCTAATCAATTAGGTTAAGCACATGAAAAACCTAATTCAATTGCTCTAAGAAACATTGAATTCAGAAAAAGCTTTGAACAATTACAAAACGGAATTAATATACCTTAATCTAGAATTGGCTCAAGTATGGTTGTTCCTTGAGGAGCAGCACATTGGGAAATCGACACAAGTTAATCTTCTGGCATTGCTTTGATGATTAACAAACCACGATCAACCACACATGAATGATCAGCTCCATCCATATTGCGTAATCTGAGATTTCAAATATAAAGCTGATAAGATTTTGGGTTTTGAGATGAAAAATTCGAGCAGAATCAAACTAGATTTGATTAATTTGATTTTGGAAAACAATAATGATCGAGAGATGAGTTTGCACGAAAGAGGAGAGTTTTGAATGGAATTTTTTTTAAAAAAAATAGAAAGTCTAATTTCTAGGAGAATGCATAAGGAGAATAAAATTCAGCCAATAAAGGTGCACATGGCCTGCAATACATATGGGGGAGGAGTAGCAAGTACAGTATTCTTGTATCTTATGAGGTACAATATAATTTGCACTACTTGATGGGTTAGTCTAAATAGATCACAAGAGTGGCAATCCCAAGCCCGACTAGGATTTAGACTATTTTCATCTGCGAATGCTGGTCATTTTCACTTCTCACACTAGCAATCCTACCTCATCTTTTAGGATATATTAACCGCCTGAAAATATAGATAGAAACTTTTTCAAGCATTTCATCGAGCAGTTAGAGGCCATGGGAGAAATTGTCTAACTACAAGTGTAAATAAGGGGGATTAGGGCCAAACCAAGACTAATCAAGCATCATCGGGGCCATTCAAAACCTAAGTAACACAAACTAGCCACTAGTTACCATCAAATACAATAAAATATTGCTTTCCATGGTTGATAAGGTCATACTAAAAATTGAATGTAATTCTTATTTTTGAACGTTTCAAAGATTTAGAAGGTATGGGATGAGGGAGTTTCTTTTTATATATTTTTTTCAATAGACAACTATCTTATATTTACATACAAAGATAACTGTTTCATAGAGCAATTTTGTATACATGCTTATTTATATTTAATTTTATTTGATTAAATAAGGGTATGAAATGCATATAGACAAGCCCAATGGATGTTGAAGGCCAATCTTTCTAGAGAAGAACCAAGAGAGAAAGAGGATTTCTAAATAAAGAAAAGCCTCTAATGGAGAAGATTCAATGCTTGAAATATGTAACCAAGAAATAAACCAAAGAGGATATATCTAGGCTAAAGGTTGAATCACCACCTAGATTAAATCAACTCACTCTCTAACCCTATAAAGCCTTAGCACCAAGGATTAGATTAAAGGAAACACACAAATCACCAATCTCCTAAGAGAGATTAAAATTTTGAGATTTTGAGGAGGGGGAAAAAAAAACCAAGCTTCAAGCTTTCGTATCATTCATCAAACCTATAACTTCATGGTAGTAATTAGGTCTATAAATACCCAATTAGAGGGGGAGTTAGCTGTGCATTAGTGGGGCAAGTGGGCTAATAAGAGGCTTACAAAATATCCTAGAAAAATAACTCAAGATGCTTAAGATAATTACAATCACTATAAGCTGCATTTTACAAGATTCATCCTCCATTCTCTAGAGGGCTTTGAGTAGCCTTTACTGCACCAATTGAGGTGCTGCCACTTGTTGATTCTTCCTTTGTGTGTGACAAACCATCCCATGCTATTTAATCTCTAAAGTTACAGTCGTAACCTCCTCAGTTAAGCCCATAATCAGAACCATGCATTTTCCATCCTAGACCGCCCCTTGCTCAGCATTTAGCCCATAACTTCCTTAATACTTGGATTTTAAACGCGATTACAGACTTGTTGGAATGTAGACTTTTGGGGCTTTCTGTCCGTAGCTAAAAACACTAATTTTGAAACTTATTTGACCATCTAAAAAGCAGCCGAAAGTTAACCCATGAAACTGGAAATTTCTAGACAGCTTGTCCTAGGGGCTTTATTTGTCATAATCCACCACTAATAAGTGCATTGTGGACATAATCAGCTTCCGGGGAATGATTTGGTTCTTGCTCCGCATCACATGCATGCAAGGAAAGTTTGGAGATATTGTATTATTTAAAAATAATTTCTAGTTAAAATTATATTTTTGACGGGTAACAATAAATCTAAACAACTATTTAAAAAGTTAAAAAGAAAAGGAAATTCTCCACTTTATTGATTACAAAGGTTCACCTTCTCAGGAATTTGTAATTTATAAGACGATTATGAGATCTAATACATTGAACAAGTAAAAGTATAACTTCCAAAAAAAAATGAAAAAAAACCTCTAGAGTTTAGAGATATCAATGTTATAACAACTATTGCTCCAATTATGTATGACGTTAATACTTTTGTTAATTGATAAAAACAAATACTTTTATACCTATAGTTGTGTGAAGAAAACTAAAATGAGTAACTTATTGCATGTTGGCATGGAAGACACATGTGATTCAACCAAATGCTATCACTTCATTTTATAATGTTGAACTTAGGGCATGATACACCCACAAAAGTGCGAGCCCAGTAAATGCCATAAGTCAATGACTAGTCATCTCAAAAATCCTAGTTCTTTAACTTGTTCATCTAATACAAAAGGAGACTAGTCTAAGGGGAAGAACACAAAAGAAACACCAAGGGCTTTCTAAAGAGAGTTTTCTACACAAAACCCTAGGACTCTTAGGCTGTAGGATTCTAAGGGTTCTCTGAATTGTGAGTTCTTTCTTTGACGGGTGATTCAAAGTTAATATTCAATCTTCTTCTACTACAGGATTAAGATAAATCTATTTAATTGATATATTAATTCCTTAATTGGTGTTAGAGTCAATCGGCTTGTTTCCTAGTTGGATTACTTATAGAGATTTCTTGAAATTCATGCCAAAAATTAGCTGTAATTTTTGGTTTATTTGCCTTTATACTTGAAACTTGATGTCATTATTTCATGTGCAATTTCTCAACAGATTTTCATAAAATTGTAGATATTGGTAAAGCTTGATCAGAGCTTTAATTTGATATATTGTATGCATGATTTCGTTGAAAATTTTGTGAATAATTGGGGAATAAAATTCTAGGGTTTTTGCCCATAAATTCGATTTCTCAATCAATGATTTCATTTGATTAACTTCACAAATTGATGCACGCATTGACTTGCCCATTAGATTTAGACCAAAACCCGTCAATTGTTTAGTCGATTTGATCAAAAATTTGCTTGAATTTTAGCAAGAAATTGATAATGACTTAGGGTTTGCTTTTGATGATTTTGGGGTAACATTTCATTTTTACAATTCAATTTTGTTCAAAATTATTTTTTGATTTTTATTACCCACTATGTTTTGCAACAAAGCCTTCAGAATACCATTCAATTGGATGAAATTTTGACCCTAAATTTTACAAAAAGCCCATGAACTTTGCTAGGGTTTGGTCAAAGAAACGTAATTTGATTTCGATCAACTTCATCTATTATCTCTTGAAATTGTTTTGTGGTTCTGTCTGCAACATGAATTTATGAACAAAAGCGCTTAATTTTCATAGCCTTTTGAACAGAATTTTGGCTAGAATTTAGTGAAACATTAGCAGTGTTTTAGGTCATTGTTGCTTGTAATTTCTTTGTGTCTTTTGTTACTCGTGAAGTTATGAACAAAATCCCACTAAAATCCTCCGACGTAAAAATTTGGCCGAAAAATGTGAAACTTATCTGACGAAGTTAGGGTTAGTGTTCATTTCCTTAAACCCATTTTTTATCCTTATTTGGCACTTATTTCTCGAAATTGACAAACGAATTTTGTTCCTCATGAACTTATAAGAGAAAGCCCTTTTCTCCAACCCAATTCGAACATAATTTTGGCCAAAATTAGCAAAGAAAGCAGCCGCCGATGACTAGTCTTTTTTACGAGTATTTGAGATCAAATGGTGACCAATTTTTCCAGCAATTGGATTAAATCAATTTGGTGAAAATTGACATTTGCTGTGCCGAATTGTGTTTTGGGTAGTGAAGACCTGTTTTGGCCACTTTGGGTTGCTTGAACCGGATTGGAGGATGGGGATGAGGCCCCTCATGTGCAATGCACATGACCCAAGGGTGTGCGTATTTGGGTGGTTGACTAGAGGGAAGTTGACTATAAGGGTTGACTTAAATTTTTTAAAAAAATTTATTCTATTTTTTTGGGGCAATTCTTTTTGAAAGGTTTCACATGAAAGTGATTCATTATTGTTGGTCAAGTATAAATGTGAGAGTTTGAGTAAAATTTATTGATACTCTTTTTGTGTATATATTTATGGTAGTAATATTTTTTTGGGGAATGAAATAAATGTGATTCCTTGAGAATCTTTTATTTGAGCATATTTCATTCTATTGAATTTCATGAGAGATATGATCATGTTGTTTAGTATCATTGAGATTAATTGGTGTGGAAATATTATATGAAATCTCTATGATCGTTGGCTCATTTATTTTCAATTGAATTTCATGCTATATCTAGTAAGTATATATGTGTGGTTGAAATTTAGAAAAAGTATGTTGCAGATCATGAGACTATGTTTCATATGTTGTAACATTCATAATTGCATATAAAAGTTATGCTCTCCACCTAAATATGTTAGGAGCAAGAATAATGAAATTTCTTTAAAACATGTTTTCAGAATTTTATCAAATATGAAAATCATGCCAAAAATGTTTAAATCTATTTTCGTATATTTATTGACATACATTGGATTCTCTTGAAATATTCTTGAGGTTGGCATATCTCTTTGATTGGAAATTTGAGAATTTCTTTTTGGAATATTCCAATTTGTGTTGAGTGTTGTGGTAACTTGGAACAAACGATAAAGTTAATTAAATGAAATATTTACTCGTATGACGATGATTGGGAGCCATATGTAAACTTTCGACTCTAGGGTCTATGTTTGTGTATATTAAAATATGTTAGGTATTACTAAGTTACATGGATAAGTGTATGCTAAAATATTAGATGTATGTGTGCATGCAAAAGCATTATATACTTGCTTCCGCAAGTAATGATTTCGATAAGTGGAACTTACAAATGTTAGTTATGCTTCCTGGTGAGTCCCGCACTTAGTTGAGTTCAAATACATTCCATGCGAGCAGTGATCATCCCAACATAGATGATGTCAACCCGCCAAAGATATTTAGGGCTGAATTTTTCCCGCTTGCCAAATCATGAAATTGAATTGAAAGTTCGCCCTCTATAGTCCTTCAAGAATCTTGATCTATCTTTGGCGTTATGTAATGGAACATGCCTAATCATTCAATGACTTGGGGGGCAAGGTTCGTCAAGCGTGGATCATTACTGGTTGAAATACTAGGCAAAAAAGCGCTTATTTTGCATATTGATCTCATGCCATCAATAGAGGAAACACCAACAAAAGTCAAGGGCAAACATTAAACTTTGTTGGAGTGTTATTCAAAAACTAGTCTTTTGCCAGTGTCCTTGCTAGGGAACGGCAGTAATTTTTGATTTTTTGTTTCTCTTTTATTCAGCTTCTACATTTCCTTTTATTTTTCTTCTTTTCCTGTTTGTTTAGTTCAACTTTAGAAAAAATATTAAAAGGATCTTGCTTGGTTCTTGCTTAGTTGTTATTGTGGTGAAAGTGTGCCACTCTTTTATTATTAGTGGGTTACATGCTTGGTTCTTAGACCTTGAATAATACGATTCTGAAATTCAATGTGTGTATAGTAGGATAAGGTTAAGAAACATGAAATTAACAAGGAGATGGTTGCATATCAAAATCCACCACCTAAGAAACTAAAGGAGTGTGAGGCCGATATTGCATTGCGGGGAAAATGGGCATTCTCCTCTAAAGATCCTCTATGAGTTGAGCACACCTCCATGGAGAGGTGCCCTTACGACAGGGAGGGATCACCATAGGTTCAGGTGGGTCTTTCCTAGCCTTAGATAGGATGACTAGAGTCTCTACCTTATTAAGACTCAAATAAGATTGATGTTTTCATAAAACAATTTAAATTTAACAGAAACTATCCTTGAAAACGAGAATGACTCCATTGCCTAAAAAAAGGGAAAATTGTGAAAATTGATTTCAAGAACTAAAGAAAATGGGTTCGGCATCTTGGTTAGAAAGTGCGAACATCAAGGACTCGCCACTTCCTGTATGCTACGTCCTTTTAGATATCCAAAACATTGCTGAATATATTGTTGAATACTAAAAGTAAAAGAAACACACATGTTTATACAAATAGGAATACACATACAAGCGTACTAATAAAGACTTAGGACAAACGTATCCATTAAGGTATAGGGGGTTTGCATTCAGATAAGAGCCAAATTGCTCTGCACATTGATCATCGTGGGACTTGAATCCACTCTTAGATTAAAAACCTTGTGTGGTTCTAGCAAGAACTTTATCTCTTGAATATGAAATCTACTAGGGGATGATTAGGGATTACCTTGCCTATCTAATTGTTATGTTAAGAGACTTTAAAAAATAAGTTATCTCCAAAGTTGGATCGATTCGGCTGATGATGGATAGAGTGACTCAGGTCCTCAACTCTATGCACAAGGATGTGAATAACCGAATTGGTGGATGAACTTGAGTATGCTAGCCAGCCTTCTTAAGTGTTAACATTTCCATTTAATTGGAAAATAACAACTCTGATATTGAATAGGATGAAATTTTGTGGTGTTGATGGATAATGTTTGATGGCTAGTGGTTTTCAAATAGCTAAGATGGGGCCCCTGCTGATGGCTTATCACTAAATGAGAGGATATGATTGGCCACTAGGTTATATTTGATCTAAAGATAGTCCACTTCCACTCAGTATAATGGCATTTGAAAACTATTTCAATGAAACCGGATGTGGGCCATCTTAAAGTTATGATATAAATGAATTTCTAATTACAACTTCTAATAGGATGAAGACCTATGATCATACATTAAAGAATATGCTAGCCATAAGGATTAGCATGCAAAGCATATAGAAAGATGCAAGACTGTGCTTAGCAATCATTATTTGGTATCAATCAGATCCATTTATAACTCATGATTAAGGTTAAGATGTTCACAAAGGAGAGTATGATTACCATTATCCTTTATATCACTTTTATGTTGTAAACTGGGTTTGGTCAAACTGATTAACGTCTTTTAGACAATTCATTGTATTTTTTTTAGTTGAGTTAATTTATTGCAAATGGATTGAGTCATGTTTAAATTAAAATAATAAACTTTTACTGGTCGAACACTAGAGTTAATGATTTTTACAAGGATTGGATCATTACAATGTAATTAAAGGACAGCCCAGTGTACAAGCATCCCGCGTTCACATAGGGTCTAGGGAAGGGCCACACCCCAAGGGGTGAATTGTAGGCAGCCTAAACTAAAATTAAATATGGGACAAAATTAAATATATACAAGCCTTTTCTTATATACAAAGATCTAAAAGGAAAACAAATGAAAATTTCAACCCCATAGAGAGGAGAAGTGTCCATTGTTTTACTTCTCAATAGGCCTTTAGCTTCAAATAAGATAGGACATGAGCTTCAAATATCTACAAAAACATCTCACACATCCATTTATTTGAAATGAATTATTGATTCATAAACTACTCATGGACTGTTTTGCAAAAAATTCCAATGCTAGGGGAACACGAAAGAAAAAATTACAAAAAATTTCACAGTTGTATAATTGCACAAAAAGTCCAATTGTTAAACTTAGTCAATATTAGAAATCATTAATTTAGTTTAAAAACTTTCTAAAATGGATTTCTTGTACCTCATGAAGCTCAACGAGCACCAAATTCAAAAAATCATAAAATTTTGAAGGAGGACCCATAAGAACTTATTATAGAGCCAAAAGTTTTCTTTTTATGTCTATTATAACTGGTGAAGTTATTAGACATAAATTCTGTTGCATGGTTGGGGGAAAAACTAATATGCTAAACTTATTCATACTTTCCTGGATAGTATGACATTGTTATATTTATCAAAAATTGTGTCACATTTTTGTTTAAATTTTTAACCCACCGAAGACATTTTTTTAGATTTTTCAAAGAAGAAGTTTTGATATAAGCAATGTAGAATGTACAATTTTTCAATGTGAAGTTTGATAATTCATATCTCCTCAACTATAGAGATTTAGGAGATACATAATTTATCAACATAGAAAGCTCTAGCTATGAAGGAAATTGTTTCAGAAAATGTCTTATTTAATAGTGAAATGTCATGAATCTGGACAACTTGATGCTCTTTAGAAAAATAGTGGTGTGGATAGCTTGAGACTTGGATTTGAATGCTTGAATACTTGTTGGAATGTTCTTTCCTCGATCTAACTGATGGCCTAAAAATCAGACAAGTTGGACTTCTAATGGAACCAATAAAAAAAGCTTAAAACATCACTAAAGGTTTTATGAGTTTACGATTTAAATTGCTTCACTTCGAGTCAACATACTACATTTTTTTACGCATGACTTAGTCCATTATTTAATTATATAGATCAAAATAAAGAAAATAGAGAGTACAGGTGGAGAAAATAAATAAAACAAAGAAAAACATACTTTATCTTACAATTACTCTCAATTCTAACTGTTCACACCCGTAAAAAAGAATACTAGTATTCACATCCAAGTTAGGGGAATGGCTCCAAAGGCCCTGAAGGTACGAGCAAATGAACCCATGGTCAAAAAGACTATTAAGGACCAGCGTAGCCCCCCCCCCAAAAAAAAGAAGCAACAAACTTGTTACAAGCATATCAATGGCAAACAAAGTAAAATACGGACGAAATATGAAATAATGAGCCTAAAAATAGAGATCATGACTAAAAATGGAAAAAAAGAGAAATAACAACAACATATGAAACAATGGTCTCAAAAGCAATGCAAATATAGAACGAAAACTAAAAATAGAAAAATAATGTGCAATATAAAATAACAAAACAAAAATCAAAATATGATGAATCCATAAAAAAACGGGGAAGATGCATGTAACAATGGCAAAGAATGAGATGATCACCATAAAGAAAAGAAAGAAAAAATGTTAACTAAAACAAAAGAAATAGAGGGACTAGGTACAATTAATAATGATACTTAGATTTACCCTTATGTATTTTGAGATTTAGAAAATGTTTTAGCTATTTTGAAAAAAAGATTTAAAGAAAGAGGAACTTGGGAACTTAATCAAGACACTTACCCTTCAAACTGCTCAAGACTAGAAAGAGAAATTTAACAGGATTAAATTTAACTTAATGAACTCTAAAAAAGAGAGCTAGTTAAATTTAATAAATCCAACTATTATTTAAACCAGAGGAAGTTTGAAACAAGAGAGGACATTTGAAAAATTAGGTTTTTCTTTCAAAAAAAATGCTCCTAACTAGGAGGAGAAATATGATATTTATGGACAAGAGAGTTGGACTCAAGACCCTACAAGAAAGAATAAAACCTAAAAAAAATAATAAAAATAACGAAAAATGAAGATGGTTAGCTAAAAGTGGGGAAAAGGGGGTAAAACATATGCTACAACTGAAAAACCAGATGAAAAGGATAATTATGGGGGAAAACAATGGACAAAGATACTAAAAATAACATGGTAAATAATAAAAGGACAATAAAAAATATAAACTGCAGGGAGTATTGAACAACCACTGAAAAGAAACATAAGGAAACAAAACAAAATTTCTTTAAAAAGTTGTCTCTTTTCGGAAAAAACAAAATGATGATGGGACTCAATGTCAACCTAAAGTTTAGTAGTTCAGATTTTTTTTTCTTTCAATTCTCCAATTTAGTCTTCCTTTTCCCTCATTTTAAAATTTTTGTCCTATCTTTTAATTCGTACTTCCTGCTTCTTTTCTTTTTTTAGAGAAGATAATAAATAAAAAAGAACAGAAAGGATGGTGGTCATGTGAAAGTATTGGATAAGGGAGAATTATTTTTAAATCTCTTTTTGTTCTTTCTATTTGAATTATTATTTAAATCACTTTTTCTTCTTTCCCCTTCTCCCTCCCTTTAAAAGAAGGTAAAAAAACTCAATAAAATAAAAAGAGAGGGGTTGGGGTCAAACCGGGGGAAATAAATGATTTTTTTATTTCCCTCAGTTTTCTTTTTTTATTTGGGCCATTTCCTTTATCTTTTTTCCCCGTACTTTCTTTTTTCCTTCATAAGAAGCATGCATCTGGGCCTTTTGGCCTTCACTTCTCTTGGACTAATATATTTCTCTTGAATTTTTGGTATGCTTAGTTCAATAATTACCCATCTTTTAAAATGAAATAATAATAATAATGATAATGATGATGATGATGATGATGATGATGATAAGAACAACAATAACAAAAGAACAATAGCTATAATAAAAAGGATGAGCCACATATAGTATGCACAAATTGCCCCTCATTGAATGAGATTCCCAACCAAAAAAAAAAAAGTGATGATCAACGTCACTAGAAACACAAGAATTTTGGCTCACTGATTAAATCGATACATTATGCTTAAATGAGTAACAAAACTAGTTTGACCTAGTCACAAAGCCCATGACTTTTACGACTTAGGGTCGCAACATTGGTCAAGGCGACTCAGGGTTAATTAACTCATGTTTAGTATGACTTAAGACCAAATAGTACAGATCAAGATGACTACAAGTTAGACCCAAGGTTTGATTGTTATGACTTGTGGTCAAATAATACAGATCAAGCTAACTCTGTGTTAGACAATTCAATGGATAAATTGTTTAAATTGAGCAAGCCAGGGTGAAAGAATACAGATCGTGGTGACTTGGAGTCAGATAACTCAGAATGAAATTACTTGGAGATCTTCATGACTCAAGGTCACATAATATGGATAAAGATGACTTAGGATCACATAAAGGTTACATAGTTGTAGCTTTGAATGACTTTAGGTTAAATTACGAAGACCCAAGGCTAAATAATGTAGGATTGATTAAATGACTCAGGATCCAGCGACTTAGGGTTAGACACTTAATGACTTAGGGTCAGAATATACATGATGGTAATGAGGTTGTGAAATTCAGTTTTTCAAATTGGGGAACTTGGACGAACAAGATTTTAAAATCAAATATTAAGCATTGTAATGTATTCGGATTGCATTTGGTTTTACTCTTGATAAGCTTGACTAGAATCCTCTGAAAAGGAATGCATCTACGTAGGTGAAAGATAGATTCACAAAAATAGGTAAAGAATCTCGTTGCATGGAAATAGAAGTAAGGAGTGTTTAGTAGGAGGAAACTATATTAGAGCAAGATGAGGATGGATCCTCAAACTCCCAAGATCAATATAACAAGGGGATAATTACACCTAAAGGATGCTTTTCTTGGATTGAATCTCAATCAATCGATAAGATTGTGAGGTTTGTGCCCCAGGTAAGATACTAATGACGGTTTAGTTACTTTCCACCAAATTCCTCTCCCAAACGCTCTTAACCGCCAAAGAAAATTTTCAAAGGAAAGACTTTAATCACCAATCTTCATTAAAGAGATAAAGATGCCAACATTTTAGTGAGAGAAAATAGTTATTTGCCTTTCAATTCATAATTCAACTTAAGCTAAGTTTACATGGAGATAATTAGGTCTAGAAATACCCAAAATAGAGGGGATTAGCAATTATATTAGTGGGAAAAGTGGGGCAATAGTTGGCTTACAAAATATCCTAGAAAAATAAATTAAGATGCTAAGATAATTATAATCAAAACAAGCTATATTTTTCAGGATTTATCTTCCATCTTTTAGGGAGCTTTTAGAAGGCTCTACTCCACCAATGGGGGCCCCATAACTAAGAAAATCTTCCTTATATGTGAAGAATCACCTCATACTAATTAATCTTAAAGATCATAGTTGTATCCTTCCCAATTAAGGCTAATTTTTAGATTGCTTCAAACTAGAATTTCTCTTAATATTAAAAGCCAATGTCAAATTTTAGCACATGGGACTAAAATATACATGCTAGGGAATTAGTCAAACTTGGGATCACTTAATTTGGGCTTTATTAGGTAGAATTCAAACTCGACCCAATTGCAACAAGTTTTTCGATAAAAACCTGCACTATATGAGTTGGGGTCTCTATAACTTTAGGGAATTAAAATGCAACCTAACTTGGAATTTTATTGCATCATCCTAAGTTTAACTCCCTAAGATTCCTAATGAAGTATAGATTGCTCTAATTGGACATCTTTGGATGGTAAGAAGCCAAGTCGAAATCGAGTGAAGTACTGGAGTGGTGACCATCTTGACTAAGGAAGAATGGCTTGGATTTTGGTTTGGATGAGGGTTTAGCCAAGAGTTAGCTTGGGGCTTTTTGTCTATCAACCTCCCCATCTTAAGACGGATTTGCACTCAAATCCTTGGAAGTAAAATTCATTAACATCAACCTCACACGCCTGTTACCACTCTTAGGTTTGAAAACACCCAAGGTGCTAAGGACTTCTCTCTTCTTAAATGGGTACGGCTTGTTGAAGATCTTTGGAGGAACATCAAAGTAATAAATAGCTCTCCTAGGCCTTATGAGATCGTTGAAGATCTCAACATACTCATCATAAGATAACTCAAACTCATCATGCTCAAGAGTGGTGCCACTTGTGGGTTGATCACCCCCATAAGGGCCTTCTCCCCACCCCAATTTGATGGCTAATAGGACTTTGAGGAAGGGTTTTTTTGGAATTTCATCCTCAAGATCTTGGTGAGCTATAAGGGGTAAAAGTTCCACTCTCACACTCGTGTTTGGCTTGACCATTAGTAAGGCAACTCAAGGCTTGCTCTTACTAGTGGCACACTCTTCCTGCGTTTCACTCTTGTTGGGGCTTTTCTTACTTCCCTTCCTTGGTTTAGCTTTGTGAGGTTTGGGTGGAGGTAAAGGGGCCAATGTGAGTGCTTGAGTGAATAAGTATTAGCATACATATCATAAATCATATAATTATCATACACCCATAATCTACCAAGCAACAAATGACAAGCATCGATAGGGAGGACATCACACAATATTCACCATAAATAAGGACCAATTGAAAAAGAAATAAGAGCTTGTCTCAAAGCGGTTTCCTCATCGTTCGGCCCTAACCATTGAAGAGAGTATGGAGTAGGATGCTTTTTAGTATGGATTTGGAGCTTGTCGATAAATGCCTTAGAGGTCACATTGGTGCAACTACCACCGTATATGATTAGGCCATAAACCATGCCTCTAATGACGGACCTCGAGTTGAAGATTTTTTCCCTTTGGCTATCGTCACAATGAAATATTGTAACATGGAGTGACCTTTTAACCAACAACAATTCTCTAATATCAGGGTTCACCAAGGTCGAACCATTGTTTGTATCCTGTTTTTCACTTGATTCTTTCTTAATGGCTCGAATCTCTTCTACCTCTTTGATGCTAAGGGTCTTTCTATTGGGACAATTAGCTTGAAAATGTCCAAAATTATGACACTTAAAGCATTTCTTTCCTTCCAACCTTTTAGGTGGCTCAGTAGCAATTTCCTTACACTTGGCAAGAGCTTTGAATTATGGGGGTGGAGTTTTCATTTCAATGTGAGTAGAGGGGCTTTTAGTAAGAAAGGTGTGAAAGGACTTCCTACCCTTAAGCTGCTTCTCAACTTTGATAGCTAGGTGGCATACATCACAAAAGATAAGTAAGTTGTAAATCCACCCTGTTAGCAACGCTAGAAGATACTCCTTTAATAACCCCAGCAATTTTAAGCTGTAGCTCTTCATCCAATCCAACTCTCATTTGGAGTCATTCAAACTCTATAATATGCTCTTTCACCGCAAGATTCTCTTAGCTAAGAGAGGTGATCTAGAGGTAGAGATTTTGTTTATAAGAGAATGGTAGAAACCTCTATGCTTTTTGAGCTTGGACCACATCCTAATTTTAGCCTTACCTTCTCTAGCCTGATTTTTCTTCAAATGCTCATACCAAAGAGAGGCATACCCTTTTAATTTGATGCTAGCCAACATTAAGAACTTTTCATCATTATACTCTGAGTTCAATGATTTTTTCAATGGCTTGTACCCAATCAAGGTAGCTCTTCGGGCTAAGATTACCATGAAATTCTGGTGCCTCAACTTTGAGATCTCTACGGTCATCTCTTAGATGACTTCTTCTTCTAGGCCCTCCTTCCTGATTATCAAAGCCTTCATCAGAGGAAAAGTATACAATGTCAATAAGGTTAACATCATAACTTGATGGTGTTCATTGTCTAGATCCCTTCACTTGTTTAAGCTCCATAGCGAGCTTTTTCATTTGCACTTTTAGTTTGAATCTCAATCAATATAGCAAGGGGATAATCACACCCAAAGGATGCTTCTCTTGAATTGACTCTCAATCAATCGATAAGAATGTGAGGCTTGTTCCAAAGGTAAGATACTAATGAATTTTAATTACTTTCTACCAAATTCCTCTCCTAAAGGCTACTAGCCACCAAAGAAGAGTTCTAACATAACGACTTTAATCACCACTCTTGATTAAAGAGAAAAAGATATAGAGATTTTAGTGAGAGAAAATGGCCATTTGCCTCAATTCATAATTCAACCCAAGCTAAGTTTACATGGAGGCAATTGGACCTATAAATATCTAAAACAAAGGAGATCAGCTATTAGTGGGGCAAGTGGGCTAATAGGGGGCTTACAAAGTATCCTAGAAAATTAAATTAAGATGCTAAGATAATTACAATCAAGATGAGCTGGTTTTTCTAGGATTCACCCTGCATCTTCTAAGGTGCTTTTAAAAGGCTCCACTACACCAATGGGGCCCCAACACCTAGAAAATATTCTTAAACAATCACACCATGCTAATTAATCTTAAAGATCATAACTATATCCTTCTCAATTAAGACTGATCTTTAGATTGCTCCAAAACTAGAATTTTATGCATACCTATTTGGGTCTCTTCTCCTAATATTGAAAATCAATGACAAATTTTAGCACATGGGGCAAAAATAGGCATCTTAGGGAATCAATAAAACTTAGGCTCGCTTGTTTGGGCTTCTTTAGGTAGGAACAAAAGTGAAATTTTTTGCATACCTAACATATTTAGGCAATTTCTCCTACTTTTCAAAATCAATGCCAAATTTTAGCACATGGGGTAGAATAAGCATCTTAGGGAATCAACAAAACTTAGGCTCACTTTGTTTCGACTTCTTTAGGGCCTGTTCTTTTCGTTGTTATTTTTTAATTTACTAACTTTAATCTGCTTCAACCTACTCTAACCCACTAGAACCAACTTCAATCCACTTCAATAAAAAATACCAATTTAACCAACTTCAACTCACTTCGATCAACTTCAACCTACTTCAACCAACTTCAACCCATCTCTTTCAAAATTTTATTCTCACTATTTTAACCAGTTTCAACAAATATACCAACTTTCAACCTACTTCAATCCACTTAAACAAAAAATATCAACTTCAACCCACTTCAACTTACCTCAACCAACTCCACCCTTTTACCAACCCCAATTTACCAACGAAAAGAACAGACCTTTAGTGTTGGAGTTTTTATCACTTTAGGAAATTAAAATGCAAAGTAACTTGGAATTTTATTGTATCATCCTGAAGTCAACTCCCTGAACTTCCCAATGAAGCATAGATTGCCCCAAGTGCACATCTTTTAGATTGTGATAAGCCAAGTCAAAGTCGAGTGAAATGTTTTAGTGGTGTCCATCTTGACCAAGGAAGAAATGCTTGGACTTTGGTGTGGATGAGGGTGTAGCCAAGAGTTGGTTTGAAACTTGGTATGGATCAGAGGATGACAAAAATTGCTCGTTGCAGGAAATGGAAGCTAGGAGTGCTTAAGGTGAGGAAAGTGTGCTACAGTATGTCTAATATTGCTAATGAAACTTCATACATGGGAATGGAAGGTAGGAGTGTTTAAGGCGAGGAAAGTATGGTGGAGTATGACAAAAATTTTACTTATAAATAGCCACTATGATCAAAGTGTTAGATGCACCAACGCAAGTTCATTTTCTCATTCTTCTTCTACTCCTCCAAGTTCTTTCTTTGCGAGTTAAGTGAGAGACACTAATTATGTTAGAGATTAGTTCAAGCAAAAGATCAAGAAGATGACAGGCACCATGAGGTATAAGAAAGCTTCTCCCTCTTCTTGTTTTATTAAAAGTATGAAGTCCATGATGAATATAAGAATCAACTGGTTTTTTATTCATACTTGTATACCATATTGGGATAAGAAAATATATGTCTTTAGATTTAAAGGACAGAAAATATGCCTACTAGAAGAGGGAATTAAGAAAATGTTGGGCTTAGATTATACTAGACTACTAATTATCCTACTGCTATTAAGGATACGGAAGGGGAGTTAGCATAGTTTTTAGGGTTCTCATGAACTTATATGGGGTCTATGTCTATGACTTTCTAATCTTGGTAAAAAATGTGTCTCTATGATTTGAGCTTCTTTATCAAAGTCACAATATCATTTGTGAGATATAATATAGGGAGGCTAGAGAAAATACGTGTATTTTGATGATTCTTGGGATTTTACTTTTAAAAAAGGATATTGAAATGTGTAGCTTGAGGTTTTTTTTTAACTAAAAAGAGCCCCATTATAAGAGAAGGAAGACCAGGTCCCCTTGTTCTAGGGGAGACCATACTAGGGTTGGATATATATTTAAAAGGAGGATCTTTCTGAAAGAGTTGCCCTTTGTTGGTATGGATGTGGCTTATGAGAAGTTCAAAACAATAAAGTCCCAAAGGTTCCCCTACAAACTAAAGCACTTCCTTGGTAAGGCAAAGCCTCAAAAATTCTTGACTATTGAGTCCTTTATTACATGGTAGTTGGTGTTTGCCATGAAAGATGTTGAAAGGCTTAGTACTGATCTGAATTTGAGTAAGATAGCCATCTCTATTGGAATATATTGGGGGGTTACCTTGTCAGCCTTAAACTATACCACTTTTTAACCCCCCTTGGAAAGTATTATACCAGGTTGGGCATCATTAGAAGATAGTTTAGGTATCCTCTCGAGAGTGCTATAACCAGTCGATCATTGGCTCAAACTTCGAAGATGTCTAATCAATTTGGCCCGGGAAGAAAACCTATTTCTTACTCCTTGCTTTCATTGACAAAGGATGGACCTATATTACCATGCTTGGCTTATTAGTGATTTAGCTTCCCATGACCAAATGTTGACCAAGAGGTAGAGGAAACAAATGATGATGTAGTGCGGAGTGGGATTAGGCTTTCCCTAGATAAAAACAAAGGTCCTCTTTTCGGAAAAAATGAAGTTAGTTAGAATAGATGGTAATGCTTATATTAGGATCTCATCATATATTTTTTTCCCTAGGCTTTAATGTAATGGCTCTTATAGCCTAGGTTATGAATGATTCTTACAACCTTATATAATAAATGACTCTTGAAACCTATGGGACGTATGAAATTATGAATAAGTTTTCTTACTATTGGGGGTGTTTGGCAAACAGCTTTTTGAAGAACTTTTTGGCTAAAAATAGCTTTTTTGACAAGATTAGCTGTTTGACTAAGTAAAAAAGCTAATTTGGATGTTTGGTGAAAAGGTTTTTTCAGAAGAGCTTTTTGGGTCCAAAAACTTAATTTAAAAAAGCTAATTCCATGAACTTTTCGGAAGAGCTTTTCGAAGAATTAGTTTTTAATCTCACAACTTTATCCGAAATAGCTAATTTTACCAAATAGTTTTTTAACAAATAGCTAATACCAAACAGCTAACTCAAACAGCTAATAGCTAACAGTTAATACAAGTAGTTAACAGCTAACAGCTAATAGCTGTTTGCTAAACAGGGTCATTGTTCTTCATGCCGATTTGACGCTAAATTAGAATGCTCGTGCTAACCTAATTGAATGCAACTAAGACCAATCATGCATAAATAGTAGACCTAACCAAATTGGGTTTTGGGCAGGTTGAGGGTTGGGCCATGATTGTCAGAAGACATGATTTTCTCAACCCTAATGCTACTCAACCTTTATGTAGGTTGGCATATCTTAACCCTAGCCCTGACCCTATAGATACCCTTGGGTCATCGTATCCGACTTGACCCTCAAACCTTTCTTATATAGAAAATGAGATTTTTCACTATGTTTCAGTTTTATTATAAAGTTCAACACTAAACATCATGCTAGATAATAGGCCAAGCGATAATATAACGTTCTAATGAAATATATCGTAATACATAATTTAGTTATCGAAATAATTGGCTCACTAAAACGATAATTCCAAACTTGAGAGAGAGTGTTAGAAGGTTAAGATCCAGTAAGAATTGCGAGGTGAATGGGAGGATGGATACTAAGAGGAGGCGAGAAAGTAGAAAGTGAATAGAAGGCTAAAAGGATTTGACCAAGAGAAACTTAAAGTATTTTGTTTTGCTTTTAAATTTTAATTTTTTTAAAAAAGTAAGGGTCGGAGGATGGGATCAGAGGGTTAAAACCTTTACCCGCACCTAATCCTCATCATAGTTTGGTATTCTCTATTTGGGAGTCGGGGCAATCGAAAACAGTAAAAGTTGATTATGATCCTCATTTTTTTGGCTTGGGTTGGGCGGTACCCAAGTCCATTGATTAGGTCTAATAAAAATTTTATGACACTATAGTCACACCCAACTCCTTACCAGAAACTGTGCTCTTGTCTAGCTTACCCCCACTAGCTATAACTACTCATCTTTCTCTTCTTATCTTGTTATTTTCCACTTTCTTATCATTTTCTTTTCTTCTCTCCTTTTCTTTTTCTTCTCTTTTTTTTTTTGTTGAGGAGATTTAGAGCTCACCAAAAAAAAGTGTATGCATCTATGAATCAACATAAATAGCAAATGCCAGCTGAAATTACACATTCTCTTTACAAATTGAAACATTGCATGGGGAAGCTTTCTATAATACTAGACATAGAATTTCTTAGCTTGATCAAGATTAGTGAAATTAGAGAATTCATTCATGTCCAAAACAAGAAGCTTGACTATATCGATAATGGAAATTCCTTGATCAACTATAATTCACACCAAATAGGATGAATTTGCCCCTAGGATCATGAGATTGAGCATAAATTTGCTTTATAATAAGGTCAATAGAATGAATGGCTTTTGCACAAACTTTTTGGTTTAAAGCTCAAGCAATGTGTTTCTGATATCCTTGAATGTGATGTAAAGCCTCGAGCCTTCGTTCATATAGGAAGATCAACTCCTTATATCTTGCATGACACCATTGATCCTCTGGAAGTTTTCATTCTGCCATAACCCTTAATGATTGTATCTCCACCTTAATCAATAGTGTACGCTCTATGCCACAAACCAATACATATGGTGCACAGATGGAAGATCGATAGCTTCAAGGAGCATAAGAGATCTTCTATGGCTACTCTCTTTTTTCTCAAGCAAGTTAGACAAGATATTGTGTATAGTTGGTTGGCACCTTCAACAGCCCATTGGTTTCAGGGCGATACGTAGACGATTGGTGATCCTTGATTTTATATTTTTGCATGATCTTCTTTAAGTTTCCTTCAAAATGTGCACCATTATTAGAAGCGATCTAAAAAGGGACCCTAAATCTGCAAATGATGTAGCTGATAACAAACTTAGGTACTTGCTTTTTCCCTAGCTTAGAGTGAGAAGCCACTTCAACCCACTTGGAAAAGTCATCAACTGCTACCAAAATGTATCGATGACCATTAGAGGCCTTTGGCTTAATTTTTGCCACAATGGAATTCCTCCTATGAAAATAGCCAAGAAGATGTGAGATTATGGAATTGAATTGGTTGTATGTGATTAAGGTTAGTAAACATCTGACATTTTTAATAAGAGTAAACTAGCTTAAAGCAATCATGCATATTCCATAATTATCCAGCAAAACCTAAGTCAAAGGACCTTCTTAGCCAACATTCTTCCATTATTGTGTGGTCCATATTCCCCTCTATGAGCTTCCTTCGTAATCCTTTCAGCTTCCTTCTCACTAACGCAAAGCTATAATGTGCCGTCAAGCATCCTATGGTATAATTTACCTATAGACATGTCAAAGTGAGTGACCAAGCTCCTAATTGCCAATTGATCTTTCTTGAAGCTTCCTTTAAGGTACTCTGTATGTTTGAGATATCATTGAATGTTAGTGAATCGAGGATGATCATCCTCTTTGAGCATTACATTGGCATTATTGTACCCTATGACTAGCTATTGTTGTTCTTTAATGGTGATTAATTGCAGCTTGATTCCTAGTTCCCATTTCAAACTACATGTCATGGTGGCAAAGCATCTATGAAGTTTTTTGGCCCCAGAGGGAGGTGTCAAAAATTAATATCCTCAAATTGAGATTCTAATTGTTAGAGACAATCAAAGTATGCCTGGAGCCCCTCATCTTTGCAGTTCTATGCTTCGGTAGCCCGTGAAATAATGAGATTAGAATCTCTACAAACCATCAAGTGTTTAGTCCAACAGTTAAAGCAGCCTTAATACCACAACTACAGGCCTATTATTTCATAAAGTTGTTTATAATAGAGAAAGCAAGTCTTTTAGTAGAAAAGGAATATGCAATCCATCACAATCTACTAATAAAACCCCTATACCGTTGCCCCTATGATGCAAAGCACCATCGAAGTACATCTCCCACTGTTTGATCGTAATTTGCATAGATGCTTATCAAGGAACTCATATATGTACTCATCTAGGTGCTTCTGCTAGTTCATCTGTAATGGCTATTCCTTTGATAGATTTTTAAGTGGCATGCTGTATTTCAAATTTAGAGAGTAAGGCATGCTAGCGGGCTAATGTTTCACGTAGAATTAGCTTTTCAAATAAGTCTTTAATTGAATCCAGTTTAGACACGAGAAAACTTTTGTCAGCTTAGAAGAGCTTGGATGTAATGATGGAGCTTCTTTGTAACATAGATCAAGGAGATGCATGTGTACCCAAGCGAGGAAGAGTTGGTTTTATAGTCCAAAAGTTTCTTACTTAGGTAATAAATAGCAACTTCCTTCTTATTACCTTCTTGATGTTGCATCGAAAGACCTCCCATAGGGGTTTTTTTAATAGTCAAGTACAAAATTAATAGCTTGTTGGGCCTATTAAATACAGTTGGATTATTGTGGTAAACTTCAACGATATAAAGGCAACTTAAGATGCATCATTCCATTGCTTGGATGCTACTTCCTTAAGAATTCAGAAGATAGGTTTATATTTTATGGAGAGTTAAGATATAAACTGAATGATGTGTTGGAGAGGGCCTAAGAATAACTGAAATTGCTTTTATGTTCTAGGTGGCAACAACCCTATGATTGCTTTAGTCTTATCAGGATTAACGTTAGTCCCTTTGTCACCAACAATAAAACCTAAGTACTTTCCAGAAGTGACTACAAACACATACTTTTATGGATTCAACCCTAGCTTGGACTTGCAAATAAGATCAAAAAATATTCTCAATGTCGCAATGTGGCCTTATTATTCACGATCCTTCATAATCATATCATCAACCTATACTTCAAAAATGTCATAGATTATATTATAAACGATGGTAATTTCTACCCATTGATAAGTAGCCCCATCATTTTTTTAACCCAAAAGACATAACCTTGTGGTAGAAGAAGTAGGTTTTTATCATCTCTCTTAAAGCCCTTAAGATCTGAGTATACCCAGAAAATCCACTCATGAAGGAAAACATAGCATGGCTAGTTGTATCATCGACTAATATGTCAATATAAAGTGTGAAAAATAACTTTTAGTGAAGTTGCAGTCAAATCTTTGAAATCAACAAATGTTGTGATCTAATCATCCTTCTCCAGAACTACTATGATATTCACGAGCCACTCAGGGTGTTTTACAACTTGAAGGAATCTCAAATCTAACTATTTTTAAATTTCTTCATTTACTTTAAGACTAACCTCTGGCTTTATTCTTCAAAGCTTTTGCTGCTTTCTCTTGCTATTATGATACAATGGGATATGTTGTTCTATAATCTTATTGATTAGCACTAGCATATCTGTTCTATAATCTCCTTGATTAATACTGACATATCTATATAAGACCGTGTAAAGACATCTACATACTCTATTAGTAATGCTTGGGTGACTATTTTTCTTCTAGGAAAAGGAAAGACCCTATCTTGAGCTCTTTGACATCTTGCTTAGTGCCCATATTGATTGTAATGGATGCTTCTATTGGGATTATGTAAGTCTTATATGTCTCATATGGATCATCTTCTAGAAAAGTTTCATATTCAGACACAATGTTTTAGATGAAGACATGTTCATATAATGAATGGGACTTTCGGAATTTAGATGGGAATAGATCAGGGATTAGATGAAGAAAGTCATTGGTAGTTCTTGATGATCGAGATTCATCTATCTTATAACGATCCACAGTTGGGCAGGTAGAGCAGGAAAAGGTAATGGTAGTTTCCTTAACGATTGTGTTGCCATTAAGTTCCAACTATTCTTCTAAGCTTTCTTACCTTTTGCTAGCAATAAGAGAAGTAAGATAAACATATCTTCTTCCCATCCAGGCAAATTAGACATTCTATTAAGGATTCTATATCGAATAATTTCAATTTAATCCAACTCAACCCCTCCTTTTTGCCCGAAATGGTCTAATTATTCATCACTTTTCCTTGCTTGATGTTGTTAAAAATGATTTCCAATCCTAAGAGGGTCCTCTCGTCTTTAGGATCATATCTTAGCTAAGGGAAACCATAAAATGGTTCAAATCTCCTAAGCATACAAGCCACCCAGTCAATGTTGTCATTGATTCTTTCTTTATATTGCTTGCATGGTCAGGTGCATAACTGATCCAGCTTGATCTTTATTCTCTGATGTTGTAATCGATTTCTAAATGCCTTTTCCTCCTCTCTCTTATCCTTGTCCAAGAACATAACCCATCTTTTGCATTAAAGGAGTGCCTTTAAAAAATGGATGGAACTAATATCAACTCTTCATATGGATCAAATAGTGGTTGAATCTCAAGAGTAGGACTCATTTCAGACAATCGAGGTGTGTTTATATGTGTTTTAGAGAAGCTATACACATGCATAAATAAGACGAATGATTCCTATATTTGGGGACCTTTTCACAAACAGGACATAAAAACAGTTTAAAATATATAGTAATAAAGTTTCAAAACACATTTCCTTTGGAGACCCTTATCTTCCGGAAGAAGCTCCTTTGAAGTTTTCTTCTCTGCTTCTTCAAAACCACTTTTAGATGGAACTTTTCTTTCGCTAAACCTTGAGGCTGGCCACATATCGCTTGTGTGTGGAAAAGTGGTTTGTCTTTACAGAAGGTTAAATGTTTTTAAAATGTGCAAGGCGAATAAGGCCCTGAAATAGTCCTTTTTTTAATATTCGGGCTCTAACGTGGGTTGGCTATGTCTCTGCCCGTAATTGTACAAGTGTCTTGCATGATGGAGGTGTGGTATATATGACTTGAATAAAACCAGAAGCATGGTTAAGGATCATACTGCTCGTAGTTCTAGAAAACATATAGCATATCGACTACATCAACTGCATGGAAAAAAAAAGACTAAAACATAAAAACAATACATTTAATGGCAATGGGTTAAACAACCAAATGATCAAAATATGGTTCCTTATTCTTCAACTCTTGAATCTTCTTGTCAAATGTTGAGCAATGATCAATGGTTGACCATACAACATATGGTACCCATAAAATTGTTAAAGAATTAGGCCCATGATAAAGGTGAGGCTCACCTATTGATTGGAGCAAAGCTAGGATACCTCTTTCCTATAAGATGGTTAAAGCATGACTAAATGGGCCTTGAATCAAATCTTGAGAAGGTTCTAGGTCCCTCTTAGATGGGGGAGAGGCCTTAGTAGTAGGAAGAGTTAGTCAAATAGAGGTGGAGGAACTAGATTGGGAAAATGGTAAGACTACATTCTACAAAGGCCTCCCATTATAGAGTGTTACATCCACTACATATCCATCATCCTCCATCTCTAAAAAAGAATAGTATCCCTTCTTAGTGATCTTATCATAAAATGGTTTTTGAAGACCCTGTAGCACGAGGTAAATGAACTGTCGTGCAAAAGGTGGGAATATGACCTTTTTTGCACTGGGCTTTCTAATTGGAAGCACAATGTAGGAATGTCTCTTGGGCCACTGATAAGTAGTTTCCAATTTATGTCTCTCAGGGTCTGACCCATCCTTAGTGGTTACTTAATCTACAAAAGAAGTGTACAAATTGTTCCATGAGCTATGAGCCTCACAACTGCCTTTAAAACTATCAAAGATCATGGCCTTCTAGGCTCCTATCAAAAAATGCTAGATAAAGCTCCTTAGATATCCCCGTTCGATACATCATCTAAACATAATAGCATAGATGTGTTTTGGCATCACTTGTTTTCATTATATGTCCTGAAGTCTGGGGTGATGAAGTTAATAGAAACTTAGAGCCCTAGAAATTATTAGCGTTGAACACTCTCAAAAATGAAAATTTAGCATGCATCCCTTTGTCATAGTTGGTTTGGTTAGCACTTAAGTTGTCATAACTTCTATTAGGGATAGATTCAGCATCCACATAAATTTCATTAATCATGAACTCATTTAATTGATAACCCAATTCTTTATGCACTTACAACAGTAGTTTACTAGTAGAAGTAATTTTGAGTATCTAAGGGTCTCTGTTAAAGTTAACAACCCCAAATTATTCATAGAAACAAACTTCTTTATAGATGGTAGATGTAATAAAATCTATCTTATGCAACTATGGCCTCCCTAAAAGAACGTTGAAGCATACAAGGATGCCTAAGACTAGAAATTCAACCTCCTCCACCACTAGGCTAAGCTCAACTGTTATCTTAATAGCCCCAAGACCTCCATTTTCAAATTGTCCTAACGATTTGACTTGACGATTCCAAATACTTATTTACGAATCCTAGCTTTTGTAAGACTTAAAAGGGGCACACTTTCATAGTTGATCCATTATTAGTGAGCATTGTTGGTACTTTGAAGCCATTACACTCCACTGTTACAGCAAGGAACTATTGTGGTTTAGTTCTTCAAGGAGATCAGAGTCCTTAAATATAACCACCTTAGATGGTCCACGTATTAAACCGCTATCTCATCTTGATAAATATAGGGCTTAATAAAGATTTCATTCAAGTCGCTTAATACTGTAAGCCACTGAGGTTTGGATCATTCATAACATCCAAATTGAGACATTGGCATTGGTTTCTTTCATTCTCCTCAGCTGTGTCTTTAGTGGATATGGGCGCCTTTTCTTTCTAAGGAAATTAATGGAGTATTATATTCAAGGTGTGAAGGTTTAAAATGTTTTCCTCCCCTAATCAAATGAGCAATCATGTTATCTTCCTTATTACTCAAGTCTTAGAGAAAAAATAGGGTCACGCATACCTCCTTCAACGACAACTGTCACTGCTCCATCTTCCTCATCATCCTCATGATCGAGCACAAGAAAACCTCCATCACACTCAAGCACACCACATAACTAGTTAAAGTGATTGAAAAGCATTAATTGAATCTAAATCGGTTTTATAGTGACCTTTGAAGTGGTGGAGTAGTCTACAGCTAATGCCTTTGAATCTACAGTGAGAGGAACTTCCCACAATCTATGGATTATAGGAATGATCAATTCTATGGGGTCTAATCTGGCTAGGGTGGTGGTGATCATATTAATGCTTGGCTATCATGTTTGGATAAAGGGTTTTTCATGGTGTGAGATTGGTTAGGATGAGCTTTTATGCGTGCAATTTTGATTTTGCAGCATCTATCAAATCTCTAAACACATGCCCAAGTGCTACAACCATTAGTCTTATGATGAGCACTTGGTGATACTTACAGTGCTCATTTAGATTATAGTATGGTCTACGTCTTTAGGAGGTGTTCTGGGAGGTAATGGTTGGATCAGGTTTGCTTTCACTAGCTTTCTCAAAGCTTAGGTCAGAGTTCTTCCCAAGTTAGAGACTTTCGTCCTTGTGTTCAACTTGAAGGTAGCTTTTTGGTGATAGAATTCACCTCCACTAACTTTATAGGTTAAATAAAGCTGTTGGTGAAGTTCTACACCTTGATAGAGCAGACCAACGTTATCCCCTTATCTTTTTTCAATTTTGATCTGTTAACTACATCTTCCATCAAAGACCCTATGGCAATGAGTGCCGTAAATGATAGAAAGTACTAGAAACCTATGTGTTTCTTGAATTTCGGTATTAGGTTCTTTACAACCATCTGCAATTGTTCATCTTCACCAGGATGATTCATCATTTTGGCAGCTTTAGTTCTCCATCAGGTGATGTAAGCTGAAAATGTTTGATTAGATAGCTACTTGACTGTTTCTAGATCTCTCCTTGTGACATCTACTTCCTCATTGTACTTGTACTGGGCGATGAATTCTCTCATAATGTTTACCCAGGTTACCTTCTAAGAATTTTGTAAACCAAGGAATCAATTTAAAGTTGCCCCTGCCAGGTATTACTGAAAAAGTTAGGCCACCAAATCTTCTCCAATGCCCTAAGCACTCATCGCTCCAACATAAAGTCTGAGGAACTGAGTGGGTTGGCCAGTATCATCAAACTTCTCAATCTAAGGCATCTTGAAACCGGGGGGGTCTTGGATTGGGAAAAAGGGTAAGTCCATGGATGCCAAACTAATGCTCAACTTTGGTGAGCCCTTTAAGAACTTATTTCAACTTTTATACTTTAGTTCCCAACTTTTATTCGCTTACCACTGAATCATTGTCAAATATAAAGGATTGTCCTATGCCTATTTCATTACAGGCAATCAAGTTATTCAAAGTGTGCTTAAGGTGATCTTACCTGTCTAAGATCATCTGTATCATGCTTGGAGTTCATTTTATGGGATCCTGTAGAGCAGATGGTACATTATTCTCATTATCATTTGCCATGGTGTCATTGTAACTGGACTGCGAGAGCAAAATCGGGAATAGTCTCACAAGTTAAGAAGTGTTACAGATCTACCTAATAGATATATAATACGAATGACAGATTCTTATTAGTACATATCTATGAGGAACAATAGGTTAAAGAAAATAAACAAGAAGGAGATTACCCTCAAACTTCAATGAGGATTCTAGATGAGGGAAAATTTGCCAAAAATACTTATGAAAAAAGTAAATATTTACTTTTTCTTAAAGAAATGCCCTTTTGACAAAAGCTTTTCCCTTACTAGATGTTAATCGAAGGAGAGACATAGTTTAAGAAAGATGATAGCAAAATAAGTGTGAAGGTATAATAGGGACTAGGAAAGATTTTATTTTGAGAGAGTATAGTGCCCTTTATTTTTTTTAAAAATAAAATGAATTTTTGAAAAATATGATGCATAAATACGTGCGACACTATGGCCACAGGTAGGTGATGAATAAAACAAAAAAAAAATCACAGAAACAACATTAGCCAAGCATGTGTTGGTCCATGCATTTTTCAGTTGATGACTAATGGGTGATTCGTTGGCTTATTGTCTATCTCAAGTGGTCCCTAGGTAAAAAGATGCATCGAGGTGAGTGCGTATGCAAAGCCAGTTCCCAAATAGATAGGGGAGTACATGGAGAAACCCTTAGTATTTTATTATTATCTATTCATGGCCTTCATTAAGCAAGATCATAGTTATGCCTAAAAGTGAAACTCAGAAGTGAAGTGTGTGCGGATCGAGTTCAACTAAGCATTCCATACAACACATAAAACACGTACATACAATATGTAAGTATACATAAGACCAACATTCAGGATGTCTAATGGAATGACACAACATATGTTCAGGTTAAGACCACTTAGAAATAGATGAAAATATATCATTGCCCCTCGTGGAGCTAACCTAGATCACCATAAGGGGAAAATAAGAATTTCCCCCTATAGATCCTATATAGGTTGAGTAGACCTCCATGGAGAGGTGGCCCGCACCATGCGAAGAAATCGCTCTAGGTTTAGGTTGGTCTTTATATCTAAAGATAGGATGACTAGAGTCGCCACCTTATTATGACGCATATAAAGATAGGGTTTTAAAAAATTAGTTCAAATTTGAAGCAAACTAGGTCCGAAAACAAGAATGACTCTAATGCCCCAAGAAAGGCAAAATTGGTAAAAACTGATTTAAGGGAACCTAAGAAGATGGGTATAGGGTCTTAGAGTGCAAACATCAAGAACATATCACTACCTCCTTCTTAAGGATGGGCTCCAATTAATACGAATAATTAAAGTAAGAGAAATATACATGTTTATGCAAATAGGAAAACACACACGTGTACAAATAATGACTTTGGGCAAATATATCTATCAAGGTCTGATGTGTTTGCATTCAGATGAGAGCCGATTGTTCTACATATCAATTATCATTGGCCTTGAATCCCTTCTTGGAACAAAACCCTATGTAAATTTTACTGGGGACTCTGTCTCTATTATATGAATCCCACTTGGGGATAATTGGGAATTATCTTTCATGTCTAATGGTTATGCTAAGACAGTCCGATTAGGATATAGGTAGCAACTTAGGGCCTCAACTCTATACTTGATGGTATGAATAATTGAATTGATAGATCAACTTGAACATGTTGGTTAGGCCTCTTAACATTTCCATTTTAATTGGAAAATAACAGCTCGGGTATTAAATAAGATGAAATTTTGTAGTGTCCATAGATTAGTTTTTTATGCTAGTGGTTTTCAAATACCTAAGACAGAGTCCTTGCTGATGGCTTACCACCAAATAAGAGAATACAGTCAGCTGTTTGGTTATATCTAATCTAAAGACAATGCATTGATAGTATTTGAAGGCTATTCCAATAGACGTGAATGTGGCCCATCGTAAAGGTTTAATATGAACGAATTTCTAATTATGACCTCGAATTTGATGAAGAGCTACAATCATGCATTGGACAAGATGTCGGCCCAAGGGATAAGCAGACAAAACATATGAAAATGTGCAAGGTTGTGTCTAGAAGTTATTATTCAGTACTCAATCAAATCCATTTATAACTAATGATTAAGGTCTAAGAAGATTATGACTAGGAGTTATGATTACCATCATCCCTTATATCACTTTTATGTTGTAAAATAGATTTGATCAAAACTGATTAATAATTTTTAGACAATTATTTTGTTTTTATTAGTCGAGTTAATTTATTACAAATGGATTAAGTAATGCTTATGGTAGTCAATGATTTTTACAAGGATTAGATCAATACAAAGTAGGTAAATTAAATATGTACAAGGCTTTTCCTATATTCAAAGATCTAACAGGAAATCAAATAAAATCCTCAACCCCATGGAGATGAGAAGCGTACATTATTCAACTTCTCAATGGGCTTTAGCTTCCAATAAGATAGGACATAAGCTTCAAATATATATGAGAATATCTCACACATCCATTTATTTAAAAACGCAAGATGAACCTGAAAAATTCTTTAAAAAAACTTTGCAAGTTGGATACCTCCATAAGAATTTAAACTTCATCAATTTTAGACATCTTTACGTTAGTAAAACAAATTTCTAAAATCGATTTCTCACACCTCATGAAGCTAATAAGCACCAACTTCAAAACATTTAACTTTTTGAGGGAGGCCCCAAAAGAGGTGATTCCAGAGCTAAAATTTTCCTTTTTATATCTATTATAATGGTGAATTTATTGGATATAAATTGCATTACATTTGAGTTTGGTGGGGGGAAACCTAACATGTTGAATTGACACTCACTTTTCTAAACAAGATGGCATTGTTATGTTTATCAAAAATTGTTGAATGAGAAAATTTACAAAACTTTGATAGGAACATTTAACATATTAAGGACTATTAATCTTTAATCTATTTCAAGACATGTTTACAAATTTTTCAAAGAACAAGTTCTCATATGAGCAATGCAGAATATTCCATTTTGCAATGCTAACTTTAATAACCTATATCTCCCTAACTATAGAGAGTTAGGAGAGATAATTTACCAATATAGAAAGCTCTAGTTATGAAGGACCATTTTCTAAGAAATGTCTTTAAGATTTCAAAAGAAAGGAATGACTGTGAAATGTCATGGACTTGGGTCGATTTGATACTCTTTAGAAAAATAGATAGTATTGCTCAGAACCTACGTCGGGATGCTTGAACACTTGTTGGAAAGCTCTTTCCCTGATCTAACTTATGACATAAAAATCAAATTGTTTGGAGTTCTAATGGACCCAATAAAAAACCCAAAATATCACTATAGGTTTATATGAATTTTCAGTTTAAACCACTTGATTCCAAGTCACCGTATTACTGGTTTTTCAGCATGACTTAGCCCTTTTTTTAATTTTAAAGATCAAAATATAGAAAATAGAGGGTGGTGGAGAAATCGACGAGAAAGCAAAACATATTTTGTTTCACAATTATTCTCAAATCTCACCATTCACACCCGTACAAAAGAAACTAGTTCTCCACCCAAGAAGGAGGAATGACTGCAAATTTCCTAAAGGGATTGACGGATGAACTCAGGGTCAAAATACCACTTAGGACTAGCCTAGTCCAAAACAAAATAAAAGTACGAGGAAGAAACAAACTTGTTCATAGTAAATTAATGGTAAAAAAGTAAATAAGAACAACAAATATGAAATAATGCCTACATATCAATTAATGAACCTAAAAAAAGAGATTATGACTAAAAATCAAAATAAGAAACAATAACAATGTATAACATAATGGTCTCTAATGGAACGAAAACAAAGAATGAAAACTAAAACTAGAGAAATTATGTGCAATACGAAATAATAGAACGAAAATAAAAGTAGGATGAACCTATAAAAACAAAAGGAAGTTGCACATAATTATGGCAAACTATGATATGATGATCATAAAAGAAGGTGCATAAATAAGAAATACAAACTAAAAGAAAGAAACAGAGGAGATAAATACAATTGTAACATGATAATAATACTTAGAGTTACCGTTATGTGTTTTGAGATTTAGAGATATTTTTAGTTATTTAGAGAGAGAGAGAGAGACAGAGAGAGATTTGAATGAATCATGAACTTAGAAACTTTGTCAAGACACTTACCATTTAAAGTGCCCCATACCCAAAAGAAAAGGAATTAAATTAAACTTAATTAACTCTAAAAGTGAGAACAAATTAAATTTAATTAATTGAACTATTGTTAAACTAGAGAAAGTTCAGAATAATAGAGAAAATTTAAAAACAAAGTTTTTTCTTTCAAATGAAGTGTCCCTATCTATGATGAGAAATATGACATTCATAGTATGAGAGTTGGACTCCCAGACCCTAGAAGAAAGAATAAGATTTTAAAAAAATAAAAATGGTAGAAAATAAAGAAGATACATTTGGTATGCTAGAAAAGGGAAAAAGACGGATAAAATATATGCTACAGTTAGAAGAATAAGATGAAAAAGAAAATTATGGAGTGAAGCGATGAGCAAAGATACCCAAAAAACATCATATACAATAAAAGGACAAGTAAAATTAAAATAGAATGAGTAAATAAACGTTGAAAAGAAACATAAGGAAACAAACAATTTAAAAAAAAAAAAAAGTTTTCCTTTCTTTTGAAAAAAATAAATGATGATGGTACCATGTGTCAATCTATAGTTTGGTAATGCAGGTTCATTTTTTAAAACCTACAACTTCAGATTTCTTTTCGCCTTTAAAAAAAAACTTATATCCTATTTTTTGATTTCCTCTTTCTACTTCTTTCCTTCTTTCTAGAAAAGATAATAAATGGAAAATAAAAGGGAGAGAGTGGGTCATGTTAAAGCGTTAGAATAAAGAAAAGAGTTTTTTTAAATCCCTTTTTCTTCTTCCACTTCCTCGTTCTCTTTTGAAAAAGATAAAAAATAATTAAAATAAAAATAGAGGGATGGGCGTCATGCTTGTTGCATAAGCTCCCAAATAAATAAAAAACAAATCTTACTTTACTTTTCTCATTTTCCTTTTTCTTGTGGGAGGTTTTCGTTTTCGCCTTTTCCCTTTTGGGAGGGTAAGGATCATACATGTGGACCTTTGGGCCTTCTCTTATTACGGAATGATAGATTTATCTTAAGTTTTTTGTGTGCTTAGTTCAATAATTAGCCCCATTTTAAAATGAAATAATAATAATAATAATAATAATAATAATAATAATAATAATAATAATAGTAATAATAATAATAATAATAATAATACTTTTTAAAAAGATGTGACTCAAAATTTGGTCTCAACAACAAGTATTTCACTCTCACCACTAATGATTCCCTTATAAGAAGCTATATGCCTACTATTACAGGCCCATTTGAGATCAAATCTTCCATAGTCCAAATATTTTCTTCCTTTTATGTGCTAGAGTCTAAAAACCCTTTTTAAACATATTCAGGCATTTTTAGAGATGTGTTCCACTATATTTTGAAATAATTTCTCTCATGATGGTCTTTGTTTATATCTTTTCCCTTTCTCTTTGAAAGATAAAGTTAAAGTTTGATTCGCCACTAAGATAAACATCACCAACTAGGAACAAATGTAAAGAGAATTCTTGAAAAAGTTTTACTTTATTGGCAAATTAGGTACTTCAAAACTTGCTAGAACCACTTGCTCACAAGATAAAAATGAACAATTGTATGAATGTTATAAAAGGTTTTAATAGTTGTTACAAAGTTGTCTTTACCATAGGGTCTATATGTGGCAACTCATCCAAAGTTTCTATTTTGGCTTAGATGAGCACAATAAGCAGATGATTGACACATCTTATGGTGGTAGATTTTTGTATAAGACTCCTGTAGAAGTGTGGGATTGTTTGAGCATTTCAGTGGAGATTCACATTTGCATGCTACTTCTCACATTCTAATTTCCCTAGACAATTCTGGATTAAAGGGGAGATTGTGATGTTTCATATTCGATTGATCTTTCTAGTAAAGTTGATGCTTTATCTAATAAATTTGATCAATTGTTGGCATAAACAAAGTGTTTAATGCCTCTTCTATGTAACACATGTGTTTGACTTGTACTAGTCTCATGCATGCTTCTATTGATTATGTGTTGTTAAGTACAATTGTGTGGTTGAATAAGAAAAAGATACTTAAACATTTCCTCTCACAAATAACTCGTATTCTTATACCTATAATTATGGCTGAAAGAATCAACTTAACTTTTCATAGAGGCCTTAACATGCTCAGAATCCTCGAGTCTAATCTAGTAGACCAATCCCTCCTAGTTTTCAAAACAAAAAATATTATCTTACTGTTCTTCATCAAGCTCTATCTAGGAGTTCTGACCTCGACAAGGTAATTTCTGCACTTGGTACTGTAGACGCCTAAAACGGCATCTTTATTTTAATTTCCTGATGACAAAATAATACCCTAACTTATGTACTTGGGGCCAGTAAAAAGTGATTAATAAAAATAAAGTCTAAATTAGTAAATAAAAAAGCAGTAGAGAATGCATTCAAGCTACCCTATTAGGCCTAGCGTAAGCACGAAAACCGGCTGGTTCATCGATATGGAACCCCCGACCAGCTCCTCTCTTTCCCATACTTTGAGAACACATTAGTGTGAGTTTAAAATTGACTACTTTAACACATTTAATTATTCTGAATCCCAGTTGAATTAGCAAACCTATTTAGATTAAGCTTAGTAGGACTAGGAGTAGGCCTCTTTTCTCTAAACTGATTTAGACTATCTCTCAACCACTATAAAATTAGGGCTGCCCTAGGGGTGAGAGCATTACTTAGGCATCGAAAAAATGACGTCAGCTACAAAATAGTGCGAGATTTCTATAGAATAATTCCAGGAATTAGAGAGGCAAAATCCCGACTGACATATTACGAGCTTTAAGAAGGATCTGATTGATCATTAAATGACAGCACCTTGCTAGGTTCTCGCTCGCTCTGATGGGCTCCCTGGTCTTTTGCTGAACGTCTCTTTTGTGATTTTTGATTCCAAATTTCCAAAGATGTATTTTCCACGTAGTTCCCCGCTCATGTAACTGTTTACTTTATTTTATCTTTTGTTAGACTAAAAATTATATCTTTTGCATTATCGAGTATGATCTATAGTAATCTGCTACACGATTGTTTAATAGCTTAATTGAGATTTGATTTCTCATATTGAATGATGAAGTCCGACAGTGATGACAGACAATGATGTGATGCATCCCATCGTATCACCATCCCATCCCCCGAATCTAGATCCTCTGTAGGATACTAAGGAGTCAAGATAGTACTCACACTAGCAATTACTCGGGGCCTTTACAAATCCTTTTTGAAGTGAAATTGGTTATCCCTTTTGGTGTCCCTTCGTGGTCCCTATCGATTTGCGGTTCATTTCAAAGAGTAGTCTTGGTTTGTAAGTTTTTCCTTAAACTCATCGCCAAGTATATTAACTAATTTTTATTGCCTTAACATTTTTACTTTTATTTTTTTCATTTTTATCAGACAGCATAAAGATTATGGGTCTAAGACAACTTTACTGTCTGAACCAGGATCGGGGCCCAGCTCTGGCCCAGGAACTTGGCCGGATTCCTGGATCAGGCTGGTTGTCCAGATCCTCGATTAGACAGTCAGTACTTCTAAGATCTGAATCAGGTAACTGGACCTGATTTCGGCCTAGGTACCTGGTCAAAATTATGGTGTAATTTCTTGATCTGCCAAATTATGATTTCTTTAAAACAAGCATATTCAGTTAAAAAAAATAAATACCTAGCAAACAAGTCCACCCGTTGGGGAGTTTTCTTAAAAGTGGGTGAGATTTAAAATTCAACATGGGAGATTATTCTAACTATGGTTACATTAGGCATTCTCCCACTGAAAGGTGCTACCCTAATAGGATTAACAGCATCTCTAGGATTAAACCCTATTATCACCCCCTGGGATATCAACTGGTTAACTCGGGAGATCCATTAGACTCAACTAAGCATGCATTAATTTACTCACTCGCGACATACTCCACATGACTTAGGGAAGCAACTGAAATGTTCCAATCTTGCCATGCATCCAATGGATGACGTATGAAGCATTTGAGTTGCAAGAGAACTATTCTAGACCTAACTTAAAACACTTATAACCTAGAAGTCTTGCTTAGGTTGGAACTCATGTGCATACTTGGATGTGTTTTTGTGTGATTCAACATCCTCAGCCCTAGGCAGTGTGCATTGATGCTTTAGATCTTAGAAGAGCCTAGGTTAGGAAAGTCAAACTTAGCAACTAGGGTTATGAACCAACAGAAGGCTTTGAGGCCAATTGATCTCTAGGGCCTTTTGACCTCAGAACCGACTAAATCCTGGCCCTAGCTTAGGGAGGAAAAGGCCCTATAAGGAGATTCAACCTAGGTGGAATGAGTCTGAATGGGTTTTTTTTTTAAAAAAAAAAAAAAGAGTCTTTATGCTGGTAGAAATTTAAAAACTGTTGGGACTGTCTTCAGTCTAGTTCTAAGAAAAGAGGTAAGTGTCAGTTTTCTAGGCTAATTAGAAACCCGACTAGTATCCTAAGGGAGTATGTCTACATTTTACTAAGTCTGAACTTAGGAGAAAAGGGTAAGAATCAGGATGATCATTCCGGGGGCCCAACTAGGAACCCACCAGCATCGTTAAAGATTGATTGCATTAAATTAATTTTGGACTTAGGAGAAATCAGGTTGCTAGTCTCTAGACCGAACTTTGAACTCAACTGCTAGGTCCAGTTTGGGCAGCATCTGTTTGGGTCAGCATTCATACAGTCCACATACCGGGCTCTCCGCACTAGGATTTTTAGTCTATAATTCAGCATGTTTTGAGTCTTTAATTCCTCGACAGAAGATATTTAGATGAGTTAGTTTTGAACACTTTCCGATATTTATTAGGATATGGAAGACTAAGAAAGTATACAAGTGGAGTTGATCAATTGGGAGACTTCTATCTAAGGAGAAATTAGAGAAAACTCCACCTGCTAGGTCAAAGTCAAGGCTAAGATCTAAGTCAAAGTCTAATCCATCGCCAATTCCAATGGCTGGGAACAACAAAATTGCACAACGTATGAAGATGATAGAAAGGATACAAGCCAAAATGGAGGAGGGTGACAAGAAGATGGAGATGATGGCTCCTATGCTCCAAGACCTCACCAAAGAATCCCTAGCAAAGAATAGTGTGCAACCCAATGCTGTGGAGGGGCATTATGATGGAAACAGAGAGATAGAGGATAAGAAAGAAGGAGAATCAGATAAGGACACTCCCCAAACTGATCCACGTATAGATCGCACAAAACAACTACTTAATGAGTCTTCCATGTTTAACAATTTCTTTGCTGGCTATGTGGGATTCACTTTATTCCCAAAAGGCAAGTTGGCCCCAAAGTTCGTTATGCCTCACATCAAGTTTCCTGGGACTAAAAATCCTCATCATGATGTGAGAAACTTTGTTAACATGATGACCCTAAAAGAAATTAATAAGGACACATTCCACTCACACTCAAGGACCTCGACCTGCTCATATAGGAAGATAAGGAGGGGTTCTCTGACTACTTAGCTCATTAAAGAGGTAAGGACGCTCACATGGTGGATCAATCTTCAGAATCTGATCAAGTAAAACTATTTATCAGGAACCTCCAACCTACATATAGGCAATGCCTACAATTCACCCCATTTGAAAATTTCACTGCATTAAGGAACGTAGGTATGTCAGTAGAAGATGAGTTATCCAAGAAAACACCTGCCAAGAATGGTAGTAATTGGAAAGGTAACTACCAAAACAATGATAAAAATGCCAGCAGTTCCAAAGAAGTGCACACAATATATAATTTTCTTGAGTAAACCTCAATAGGGACCACCTACACTTAGGCTCTGGAATGCCTTTTGGCCAAAGGAAAAATCGATCTCCCTAAGGTCAAGCTAGAAATTGAGGCTCTTTGTTAGTCCAAGTATTTTGATTCAACCAAGTACTATAAAGCACCATCTGTCTCAAGAGAATTACATCAAAAATTATTGGACTATCAATAATAGGCTAGAAAGAATGTTCAAGATAGGACAACTCCCGTTGCTTGAAGCAGCCTAGAAGCCCAACAATGACAAAAACCCACTGGGAGATGATAAAAGTATTGTTGTTATTGTTGGCCAAGGAGAGGAATGGGATCCTTCTGTGCTTGTACAAAGCACTCATGTCCCCAGGCCAAGGGTAAGCATATATGCCTACACAACACCTGGAGGTCCACGTGATATTGGAACGTAATGAAAACAACGTATATGAAACCCAAGGAGGTTATCTACCTACTGAAGTAAGCAACGATGATTTTTAAGGTGAGAATGAAGAGGAAGACTTTTGGGGAGAAGAGGACTAGGGAAATGCCCAACACCTTACAAAGGTTGGGCGATACCAAGCCAAAGGGGGCCTGTAACAAGCCCCAAAAAAGAAAGAGGGGACGGCAATTCAAGAAGAGGATCTGGTGCTCAAGTAATTAGAGAGACTTAAAGTTGAAGTAACTATTTGGAAACTTATAGTAGCTTCACCAAAGCACAAACAGATCCTAATAGATGAACTAAATAAGATTGAGCTACTTGCTGAAGCTATACCGGAGGAAATGACAGCTTCAATCACGTCTGGTAAAGGGACTATAACCTTATAGCGGCGAAGATCTCCCACCAGGGGGTTCAGCGCACAACCATGCCGTGTATCTCACTGTGATATGCCTTCAAAAGTATGCATCCCTCGGCCTAGGTTAGCTGTGAACATCTGCCCTTCAAAAACAACTAAAAGATTAGGAATCAAGGAAGATCAACTTTTAAGATCATAAACTCATCTAAGAGCATAGGACAACTCTAAAAGGCTAATGTTGGGCACTATTCTCCTCCCTATTAATGTGGTTCCTACTGAAAGGAGGGTGGAATTCAGAATTAGTGATATTCTAACTACCTTTAACTTGCTCCTGGAAAGATCATTGCTTCACGTTCATCGAGCAATTCCATATATCCTGCACTAGAAAGTGAACATGTTAATAAAAGATAGGTGGTGACTATTGAATGGGACAACTTTTGTGCCACAATCACTAACAAAATCCTAGTGCTAGAAATAAAGCACAATCACAGTGATAAAGAACTCTGTAACTTAGAAACGATAGCAGTCTTAGAGAAAGACCAGGCTTCTTTTGACTTTGATCCCTATTTGATTTTGAATATGAACATTATCCTTGAAAAGTGGGGATATTTTCTAGGAATAATTGTGGGACGAAGAGCACAAGGATGGACTTGATTTTCCTTGACTCGAAAGGATGATTACAAATATAGCTGAGGGTATTAGCCTACTCCTAAAGAAGTGGCTAAAGTCAAGCGACAAGCTCAAGCCCAACGAGTTACTACTAGGTAGGGGAATCATAAGTACTGCATTATAAAGCCTTACCCCCTCGCTTTTGATGGGTAGTTCCTTTGCGAGTGACACAATTATCCTTTCTATGGCTTCCCTGAGCCGTACTACATAGGAGAAAAGGGAATCTTGGTGCCTAGGTTAGAATTGTTTAGTGACTGGAAGCTATTGGAGAAAGAAGCAAAGAATCAATCCACTCAAGATTAGATTAATCTTGCTGAAAACAACATATTCCGGATGCTGTTCAGATAGGATTACAGAAGTAAGAAGACGTTACTATCATCTTATCCCTTGCTATGTCCAATAGCGGTTTTGACCCTGTGAATTTTATTACTAAGACCAGTGCTAGAGGCTGCAAGCAAGTGACTTGGATAGACAAAGAGAAAGGAAACGCATTCCTTATAACTATAGGGGGTAGTTTTAGGGCTATAAAAGTCTGACCTGACACGATAATCCTACCCGAACCCAAACCTGACCAGAATTTACTGAGAGAAACACAAACTCGACCCCAAACCGAACCGATTTCGACCTGAAGTCGGCATGATTTGATCGTTTAGTGTGAAAACTTATTATTTTTCAGTTTTGAGCAAATCTAAGCTGTTTTCAAGGCCGACACGAAATTGACCCGTTTATTAAATGGGTCGACCCGACCCGACCCGTTTTACAGCTCTAGGTAGTTTATGGGAGTCAAAGATAGAGTTTAAGAGTAAGTCTTCAATTTTTGTTTCCTTATAACTTGTTCCCAATTTCGATAAGATGAACTCTTTCGCGTACAACTCATCTCATCCTTGTCCCTTTGAATGCTTTGTTTCTTATAATAAAATTAAAGATTTAACTCCAAAAGATCAAATTAAAGAGGTGGGAGATCATGAAAATCAAACTTCTATAATCACATATACAATAATAATCAATTTGAGGACTGTTGAAGGACCCTGAGAGCTTAAAATAGGAAAATCACCAACTCCAGAGGTGCAAGAACATTTCATCTCAGTTCTACGAGAATTCATAATCTCTTTGCATGGTCATGTTAGGTATAGATCAAGACATTGTTGAGCATAAAACTCCTCTCTATCTGATTGCTAAACCGATAAAGCAAAAATTCTGCAGGATGAAACCATAATGGGACTTGAAAATAAAGGAAGAGGTGTAGAAACAATTGGACGTAGGGTTCAAGAATTGCACATTACCCTCAGTTGGTAGCAAATATTGTCCTAGTTCCACAGAAAGGTGGAAGAGCAAGAGTATGTGTGGATTTTAAGTATCTTAATAAGGCAAGCCCAAAAGATGACTTTCCAATGCCACATATAGATATTTTGGTTGATAACGACACTGAGCAAGCTCTCCTTTCCTTTGTAGATGGGTATGTTGGTTATAACCAAGCCAAGATGGCAGTGGAAAACATGGAGAATACTAGCTTTATCACCCCTTAGGAAACTTATTACTATACTCTGATGCCATTTTGGTTAAAGAAATGTTAGGGGCTACCTACCAAAGAATATGTACCACCTTGCCACATGATTTAAGGTATAATAAAGCAAAAGTGTAATGGATGATATGATTATAAAGTCTAAGCAAAGGGATGGACATGTCTGACTCATCGAAAGTTCTTCACCAGACTTAAAAAATACAATATATATGGTTGAACCCACAAAAAGTGTGCATTTCGAGTCACCTGAGGGAAGTTACTAGGATACGCAGTCAGCCTTAGGGGAATTGAGGTTGACCCTTTAAAAATCAAGGAAATATAAGAAATGTCATCGCCTAGAAAATACAAGGATTTTTGGGTCGCCTACAATACATCAGTCATTTCTCTTTAAGCTAACGACGGTATGTTAGCCTGCCCTTAAGAAATTTAAGGGGTACTAAAGCCATAATGGGATCCAGATTGCCAATAAGCATTTCATAAGATCAAGAAGTATCTATCTAAACCACCAATATGGGTACCTCTGCAACCTGGCATTCCCTTTATTCCCATCTCATAATAGTGAGCATAACAATGGTAGCAATGCTAGCTCAGAAATTGCTGCTCAGAAAATAGAAAGGATGAAAGTGCCATCTACTATATGAGTAAAAACTTCCTTAAATATGAAACTTGTTACATACCCTTGGAGAAAACCTCTTTGACCTCAGTTTGGGTGACTAAGAAGCTTAAGCGCTATATGTTAACTCATACAGTGCACGTATTGGCGCTAGTGGACCCAATAAGATATTTGTTGTAGAAACCAGTTGACGTATGTGGTGTTGACCTTACTATTTAGTATTATGATATTTACCGATAGTTAATGAAGAAAGAATACCCACTAGGTTCCTCCCCAAAAGCTCAATAAAGGTTAAGGTTGCCAGCCTCATAATATTTGAGGTTAAAGGAAAGTTGTATAAGAAAATGAATGTGGGCATAAACTATTATCCATAATGCAAGAGGAAGCACGGGAAATCATGAAGGAAGTCCCTGGAGGAGAATGTGGGTGACAACTAAGCGGTTGAATGCTGACCAAAAAGGTCCAAAGGAGAGAGTAGTATTCATCCAAGATGGCACCAGACTGTTACGCATATTAAGATGTCATAAATGTCAAGTATATAGTAATTTGTAGGATCATCGTCCCCCCCTTCTCTCAATATTTAGTTCTCCATGGCCCAGTTCGGTATAGGGATTACATATAATTAGTAAAATCACATCAAAGGGGAAAGGTGGACATGAATACGTGCTTATAGCCATCAACTACTTTACAAAATGGGTAGAAATGACCTCCTATGTGAAAGTCACTCCAAACCAAGTGGCTAAGCTCCTCATCGAAAACATTATATGCAAATACAGCATACTACATAAACTAAAAAGTGACCAAGGTAGCCATTTTAGGAAAGAGGTGGCAGTCCTACTTGAAAAATATAAAATTCAGCGGCACAAGTCATCCCCTTATCATCCCTATATAAATAGATAAGTTGAAGCAACTAATAAAAATATCTATACGATAATCAAGAAAATGGTCGAAAATTACCAAGATTGGCCTGACAAGCTCCCATTCGCACTATGAGGCCACATAACATCAATTCATACTTCAAAAGGAGGGTAGTAGTACTTCTAATCAAAATAGTAATATCCCCACTTAAGGTAATTATCGAAAGTCAAATCCCAAAGTCGAAATAAGTAAAGGCCCAGTATGAAAAGTTGGTGATGCTTGATGAAAGGAGACGAAGGGCGTTACACAATGTCTAAATTTACCAAGCTTGAATTTCATGGCTTTCAATAAGAAAGTTAAGTCTAGAGAGTTTTAAGAAGGTAACCTAGTCTTAAAGAAGGTAAAGGCCCTAATATAGGACCCAACGGGATAGTTTGAACCAAATTGGTTGGGCCTATACATCATAAAAATGATCTTGCCTCGGAGTAGTAACTTATGGATATGAATAAAGAAGAATACCCTCAGTAACGAATCTTGATCACTTGAAGAAGCATTATGCTTAGTGAGCTTACTCTTCATTAAAGCCTATAACAGGCTTCAAAAGGAGAAAGGAGTTGAACCTTTCCCTTTCGTTGGGCCCGTAATAGGATCACAAGACCCACACTAGGCCCATAACAAAAAATACTCATAATTAATAATACATGGTGAACTATAAAGGCCTAATTCTATATTCTGGATACATAGAACGCCCAACGGCTTGACCTAAATTACTTGCTATTAATTACATGTCCATCCCTAAAAAAGGAATTTAAAAAAGGCAGTCTAAGTGAAATACTAGGCCCTATAGGCCAATCGCAAGAAACTGAGTTGGGTTCTTGAAGGAAGTCGAGTCGAATTTTGGTGAACTCGATTTGGGCCACCTCAAGATAAATCGAACTAGGTCTTAGTTCTGCTAATAGGAAATTAGACTAGGCCACGAGATTTGAAAGGTCTAGACAATTTAAGGACTTGTAATAATGGTAATAAAAGCAAAAATTATAATACTTTTACTTACAGTCCGAAAATTTTAAAGCATACAACTTCAAGCAAAAGTCTTAATAAGATACTACTATGAAAAGCATTAAAACATTATTTAAAAACATGAAGTAAAGCTAAATTCCTAATCCTTCTTCAACTTCTTTGTTTTTTTTTTTTTAAATTGAAGGTGCTGTCTTTTGGGGTGTGGGATCCTTAACTCTCTTTCTCCCTCTTTGAGGTAAGTCACACATGGACATTTCTTCCCTAGTGGTATTCTCCTTATTATAAAGTATTTTTCTTACCTCTGTATCACATTCACTCATCACTCTAGATATTACTCAGAGACATATGTGGATTGTGGGATAGGTGCCATCACAATGGTGGCACAGTGAAGCCAATTGTCCCCCCAAGATATAATGTAGACAGGATCATTCTTTTACCTCCTAGGGCCATAAAATCCAATATAGGGATATATTGTCTATTCCTGAAGTATCGTATTAATCGGCCAAGGAAAAAGTAAGCTCATGCAGTCAAACCAATGATATGAACATAGGTGAAGTTTCCCCATTGGTTACCTATCATTGTAAGCACCACCACTGAATCACCCAACGCAGAGGAGGATTCTTCTCCAAGACACCAATCTAGTTCATCACAGGTTAGTCCTTCAACAATCTGTTTCTTTGGCAGAATTACATAGCTAGGTACGTATCCAGGTTCCTTGGGGCCTCAATCAATCTTGGATGCTCTAACAACCAAATTTGCATAAATGAAAATTAAAAAAAGAAAAAGAAGAAATTAGTCTGGTCTAGCAGATACTGGTCGGTTCTTGTGGTCCAACCAGAACCAAAAAAAAAAAAAGAGAGAGGGGAATCAGAGCAGAGAAATTAAAAAAAGAAGAAAAAGAAATACTTATCTAAGAGAAATCTCGATCCAGTTCATAGCCCATTGGACCTAAACGACATGCAGCAATAAAGGGCTCCCCAATAAGAATTGGTCCTGCTGGTGATGAATAATGTTAGGCACAGTATAGTCTCAATGATGACGAGGGGCATTAGTGTTTGTTCACCACTCATTGCTTCTACTACACCCAAAAGCATAGACGGGCCTCTATTTGCAGAACCACCAACCAATAGGAAGATCTCGAGAAGGTAAAGAAGAAAACCCCTTCGACTATACATGCTCTCAAGAGCTTGCTTCTTTCCATTCAGAAAATAAGAAATCAGAACTACAAAATCTTCCTCATCCTCGATCAGTACGGTCGACGCATCCTCCTTGTTTATACCTAAGATATGGCTATATTGAGAGGGTAGATCTCTTGGGGCATATGGCAAAATAGAAGCGCAATAGAGTGGGAAGCCCATATAACCACTGAGTTCCTCGGTTAACGGACATAATTCACATCTCGCTAAATGGAAGCCATAAAGTTTAGGATCCTAAAAAGTAGCAATGGATCTAAGGAACTCCCTAGATATCTTGGCTTGGCGCAGACCAAGAAGGCTACTCAAATGGAGGCTCTTATCTCGGCATCAAGGCAAATGAGCTAAGAAGTCAGAACCTTTTCTAAAGACATTGTGGTTTTTGGAATTTATGAGATTACTCTAATAATTGATAAAACTCGAGGAATAAACAACTTTAATTTATAGTTGTAGGAAATAGATAATCCAAGTCCGGGTAGAATTTGGGCAATTTGTTCCCTAAAGAACCGACTGGGGTTACGATTCTTCACCGTGATCAACAGCCAACTTTGAATTGAACTTGGCTGAATGCCAAGTGCAAGATAGACTTAAAAAAAGCTGGCCCAGTGGAGAACTCGGTCGAGTTCCTGGCGGGCCATTAGGCCACTTTCTATTACTGTTATTTTTATTGTTATCATGCCTCCTGATATTGTGACTCTAATTATTTGTAATTTAGAAATTATTCAATAAAATTCTCGAACTATTGCCCAGGACCATCGAGCTCTCAAGTACTTTGATAAGTCCTTAAAGTGCACTATATTTTGAGGCCATTTTGTACCATTTTAGAGAAAATTATGTGTTTTATGATATATTATGCACTCATTTTTCGGTTTTACGCTCGGGTATGGTTCTTTTATGTGTTTTATAGGTTTTTGGACCATTTTACCCCAAATTTGACCATAAATGAGTGTAGCTTGACTCGTCGCAGATACCCCTAAGTCACTATGCCTGTGGAAGGAAGAAAGAGCATAACAGCATCGAGGTAGAGCTCACCACGGATGGTCCATAATAAAGGCCATGGTCCGCGGTGAGACCATAACTGCAAGCCTATTCATTTTCCTTTATTGTGTGGCTAAGGTTAATCGAGTTCTTCTTTAAACAGGGCCATTTCACAGTAGATTAGGAGAGACACAGCAAAAAAGAGAACTCTTACTCTCTAGTTTTTCCATTCTTTTCCATTTTTCTAAGTTTGGTTTAGATTTCTAGTTAGTTTTGAGTGTATGTTGAAGAAGTACTTATTGTTTTGGAGCCCTTGCAAAGTTGAAAACCCTTAGAGGGTCTCCAATTACGCTAAATTTTCTTCTCTCACACTTTGTTTAGTTATTGTTAAGTTAAATATGTATGAGTAGTTTTCTCAATCTAGAGATTGTTAGCAAAGTATTGATGTTGGAATCTCTCATGTTTATTTAGTTGTGCTTGTTCTTGATTGGGATTGGTTGAATTCTATCTTGTGAGTGAAATTGTTGTGGTTGAATTTTGGCCAAATTCATTTGCTAATTCTAAATAGTTAAGTGAGTGACTAAAAGGTGACACTTACTATTTGATCGACAAGGTAGGACTTAATTTAGCAATACTTGAGAAAGATTTGCTTATTAAGAAGACCTTTAGCCATCAAAATCCATAACTTAGACTAAATAAGGATATTTAAAAGAATGATAACTACTTAGTTCAGTTAATTCAGTTTATTTCAAAAAAAAAGATTGAATTTTAAATGTAATTGCACCCCTTTCAATCTCCCGTTATAGATCAAGTGCATGATATATGATGAACCTCTATTTTGTACTATTTTTAGCCCCTATTTGACCCATTTCCCCCCCCCGTTTTCACGTTTAATTGTGTTAAGGAAGGGTCAAATCGGCCTCCTTTTGCATACTTTCAACTCATATAACATCTTTCGATATTTTCAGGAACTCTATTGAAGAAACAGAAAGATGAACAGCATTTAGCAGAAAGGAGTGCCAAGAAGGCGAGAAAAGCTACGAAAAAGCGTCGCACGGAAGCCTCGGAGAATCGAACACACGCGACAAGGAAAAAACCGCAACAACCCGACAAACCCGAACCGGCGCCACGTGGCATGGCCTAGCCGTGCCACGCGGCACGACCGTGCCACATGGCACGGCCTGGCCGTGCTGTGTGGCATGGTTGCCTTTTTTTTTTGCCGGGTCCCGCGTTTTCGTCCGGCAGAAATTTGGCACGGGGCCCCCGTGCCGTCTGGCACGACCGTGCCACTTTAGTTGTCGCTGTTTTATCGTGTTTTGGGATTGTAATTCCGGGGTTTTATTCATTCTACCTTTTCTTCTCTCTCGTTTTAGGCGATTTCTAGGGCTCTTAGGTTTTGCTTATTGTGCTATTGAATTCAAGCTTTGGATCAAAATTTGTTGACGCTTTCGATTGAATATTGTTGCAGATTGTTCAGGGTACACCTTTCTACCCCTTTTCTTTCGTTTTAGTTCAAGTTCTATATTCCTTGACATGTTATTGTTCTTGATTGAGATGTTGTTTGAAACATGTTTAGCGGCTAAATTCCTTAATCTTGGATTGGGCGTAGCCCCTGTGATGTAAATTGGATTGTTAATTCTAGGTTTTTGTGAATTCTGCCAGAGTATAATTGAACTCTCACTTAGCATGTCAGGTGTTCGATGAATTGCCTGAGAGGGTTTCATTCATGTTCTTAATTAGAGTTTAGGAGACTAACGAAAGTTAGGTCCTTTACTTAGAGTAGCTTTGTGAGCAATTGAATTACTTGACACGAAAGTAGTTGGGGGTGCAATTGGGAATTTAAATTACATGATCTTGTGGTCTTGTTATTCTAGTTTCACGAAAGTCGACAACTAGGTTAGTCTGATCAGTCTAATGACCTTCGAAAGTAGGCGTAGATGCTTTAAACCGGTAATAATTCCATTTCAATTATCTTACAGGCAGATTCACACGACCTAGTGTATTTTCCAATGAACGTCATAGTGCGGTGAACCCCAATCCAGGATTTTCTTCTCATTATTGTCTTAGACCAAATAGAGTTAGAATTAGTTAAACCAACTTCACTCGACAACTGCCTAACTTGAGTTAGTCCAATTAGTTCTAGTAGTTGAAACCAAGTTCCCCGTGGATTCGACCCGTACTTGTCGGTTGCTAGCTACAGCTACGCCGTGCACTTGCGGTTAAGTAAAACTGCTAACAAGTTTTTGGCGCCGTTGCCGGGGAGCTTGCGCCTTTCAATATTAGAACCGATTAGCGTACTCTAGACTAGGCTTTTTCTTTTTCTTTTCATCCCTTCATTGTTTCCCTTCTCCCCTTCATTGTGCTTGAAACTGTTTTACGCCTTGGTAGTGTTGGTTTTGTATGCGCAGGCGTAGTCAAAGGGATCAACCACTTGCCCCTTTTGACCCTGAAATCGAAGCCACTGCTCGACGGCAAAGCGGTGAAAGGAGAAGGCACCAAGCACAAATACAGATGGCCGAGCAAAGCCAAAGAGTGCTGCGAGATTATGCCTTGCCACAAGCATCGGGCGTAACCTCCTCCATCGTTAGCCCCGCCATTGAGGCTAACAACTTCGAGCTCAGCCCCGCACTGATCACATTCGTGGAGAGGGAGCAATTCAGCGGGCATCCCTCGGAGAACCCCAACGTGCACCTTCGCAGGTTCTTAGCGAAGTGTGATACCATCAAGCTAAATTGGGTGTCTACTGATGCAATCCGGCTGCGGCTCTTCCCATTCTCACTGCGGGATAGAGCCAGTGACTGGCTTCAGAACGAGGAGCCCAACTCATTCACCACGTGGGAAGTACTCTCCAAAGCATTCCTCAGCAAGTACTTCCCACCTGGCAAGACTGCCAAGCTGAGGACAGACATCACCTCCTTTGCCCAGCAGGATGGTGAGTCTCTATATGAGGCGTGGGAGAGATTCAAGGACCTCCAGCGCCAGTGCCCCCACCATGGAGTTCCCGACTGGCTCCTAATCCAAACCTTCTACAATGGATTAGAGCGGTCGGTGAAGATTTCAGTTGATGCTGCAGCAGGGGGTGCTCTTATGGGCAAATCTATCGAAGCAGCAAAGGCGTTGTTGGAAGAGATGGCTTCCAACAACTATCATTGGTCGAGTGAGAGGGCCACCCCCAAGAGGGGCGGTGGCAGGCATGAGATTGACACTGTGACGCTCCTAGCGAGCAGGGTGGACGCCCTTGCACAGCGCCTGGAGAAAGTGACCACCTCGTCAGCTACTTCTGTGGGGTCGTCCATGGGGATCTATGCTGTTTGTGAGGCCTGCGGTGTACAGGGCCATACTGCCGTTGAGTGCTACAATGCCCCTTCTAGCATTGAGCACGTCAACGCCTATCATACCTACACCCAACCTCCTCAAAATAACCCCCACCCCACCTCCTACAACCAGGGTTGGAATACTCGTCCGAACCCCCTCTATAAAAACCCCAACCCTCACCCTCAGAACCCCAACCAGCCACCTGGTTTCCACCACCGAGCCCCCTACACTCCACCTCCTCCACCTCCTGAACCCACATCTCACCTGGAGAGCCTTATGGAGCGCTTCATAGCGACCCAGACTACGACAAATGAGACTCTCAAAGAAAATATTCAGGTATTGACCTCCAGAGTGGATTCCATGGCCGCCCATCAGAAAACCATGGATACACAGATTGCCCAGATTGCTCAGCAGGTGAGCCACCTGTCCAGATCTCAGGGGCAACTTCCGGGTCAGACCGAGGTCAACCCCCGCTCCAAGTCAATGCCATATCTACTGTGGGCGCGGGGTTAGAAGAGAGCCCAGTGATGGTTCTCCAGGAGGTAGTTTCGGTTTCTGCTTCTGCCGGAACTGAGGGAAAGGAGAAAAATGAGGGTCTGAGCCCTATTGAGGAAACCCGCCATCAACCCATTGATCGCACTTACCACCCTCGAGTGCCTTTCCCTCAACGACTGGCATGGTCTGAGCTCGTTCAGCTTGAACCTAGATTCGAGCGATTTCTGGAAATCCTACGCCGAATCTATGCCAGTAGCCCCTTCTTGGAAACGCTCCAGAGTGCCCCTGCGCAATGGAAATTTTTACGAGAGCTCCTGTCCAAGAAGGGAGCATCTAGGGAGGCTTCTATAGCTTCCATTGGCGGCTCCTCTTGCAAAGGCGGTCGCCATCCAAGCTGCAGGATCCTGGCAGCTTCTCCATCCCTTGCTGTATAGGGGATGTGCAGATTGAGAGAGCTCTCTGCGATCTGGGCACTAGTGTGAGTATCATGCCGCTCTCTCTCTGCAAGAAGCTGCGATTATGGGACCCCACACCCACCAGCATCACTATTCAGCTCGCGGATTGCTCCATCAGGCGTCCTGTGGGCATCCTGGAGGACGTTCCGGTCCAGGTGGGGAATTTTCTGGTCCCGTGTGACTTTATCGTCCTTGATATGGACGATGCCTTTTCGCCCCCCTTCATCTTGGGTCGCCCCTTTCTCGCGACCGCAGGGGCTGTGATTGATGTGCAGATGGGCACCATGTCCTTCACCGTCTGTGGCGAGCGGGTGGATTTTCAATTTTTACCACCCATACCACCTCCCGCCCCAGGTGCACACTCTGCGCTTGCGGCCCCGACCGTCTCCACTCCTCCAGCTGTCGTAAGAGTGGAACTTCATGACTGGGGTGGCGGATCCCATCTGCGGCCGCCTGCTCTGCCTCCCCGACGCCCACCGCCTACTACTGCTACTGGCGGGCCTCCTCAGGCGATACTGATGCCTGACTTTAGCCATGGGGAAGTGCTGGCTCACTCGTCATTTCCTTCTTCCATCCCCACACCTCCCTACATCACACGAGCATCATATTCCTGAGGTAACGGTCAAGCTTAGGACCTAAAACAAGCGCTTCTTGGGAGGCAACCCAAGGTATTTATAGTTCTTAAAAAAAAAAAAAAAGCGAGTGTGTGTGTGTGTGTCACCCACCCTTTTCCCCCCTTTCCCTCCCCTTGTTTCTTTTCTGCGTCCTTTTCATTGAGGACAATGAAAATCTCAAGCATGGGGGTGTGAGCTCGTCACTTTCTGGTAACATTGTGGGGGTAGGTGATGATATCACTTGCATTTGCATCATTTAGATAGGATTTCATGTCATGCACTTTGTTGTTTTTGCCTTTTTATTTTATTCGAGCATATAGTTTAGAGCATATAGGATTAGCTTTTGCATTCAAAAGGAGAAATGATCGAGTCGGGCATTCGTAAGCTTCTCAGGTACCATCTCTTACCCTTCTCTTCATTATCCTTTATAACTTTATTGCTTTAGTAGTTAGTTTTATTGCTTTGGAAAAAAAAAAAATTACAGTTTGCGAAAACCCCTCTTGTGATGAGATTGAAAGGGGTGATGATTAATTGATCATGTTGGGTTGTGTGTTGAGGCGTAACTTGTCTTGGTGTGAGTTTTTGGGCAAATTGTGTTTGTTTTGTCATCTGTAGTTTCTTCGCCCTGTGTTGCATGCTAGCTACCCCTGAGATTCATGTGGCTTGACTTGACTAACCTTGATGAATGGGACATACCCCAGAGTAAGTCACTTGACTGTGGTAGGTTTACCCGTGAGATTTTGAGCCTAATGACTATTCATTACATATAGTCTCCATTTCCCTTCATGTGTGACTCCTCCATGATGCATCTCTAGAACTTGGTCTTGTTCTCCTTGAAACTGCATTTAGCAATTACATGTGCCGACATGATTGAGGCGATCTTTATTCATGTAGCCACATTAGCCAGAAAGCCACCCGTTGTTGCATGCTGTCCCTTTGCTAGCCCTTTGAGCCTTTCCCCCAGTCGTTTTTGTTGCACCACATTAATTACACGCTTGACCTGTGTATACTTCCTTCATCCTTGTCAAGGTGTCTAGTGGGGCGATACTTCCACAATGTAGTTGGGCATGTTTGGGGCATTTGATCATTCACTGCGGGCATAATACTAGTGGCTCGTTTTGGGAAAATTGCGAATTAATTTTTGTACTTCCAACGCTATCCAATGTGCATCCTTTTTTTTTTGCTTCTCAAAAAAAAAAAAAAAAGAAAATGAAATGAGAAGTTGCAAATAAAACGGGTAGCATGGAAGCTTTTTGCAATAAGCTTGTTGTTTTCTCCTTGAGGTTTTTTGCGAGCTTTGCCACTCAATTCGTAAGTTGGTGTGAAGTTGTATCTATAATGCTGAATTGTGGAAGTGTTCCTGCTCCCTAGTCTTTGACTAATAGCTCCACTTTCCCAAATTATTCCACTTCTCACCTTTGACCTTAGCCCCATTACATCCCTATTGCAAGCCCTCATGATTGACACATTGCATATTGCATTCTCGTGGTGGAGAGTAGAGAACTTTACCAAGCATATGGTAGTTGCCTGATTGGTTGGAGTATTGAGCGCCTTGTTACATATTTCAAACACATTGAGGGGAGTGCTCCACTTTGCCCTAAAGTGAGGTCCTACCAGTCCTGCTTACTCACCATTTGTTAAGGAAGGTTATGTCTCACTATGTGCTTCAATATTTGGGGTATGTTGTGTGTTTCATATGGGCAAGATGATTCATGGGTGACATTGCATACATTTTCATTGAGATTATCTGCCGCACCTTGACTGGACTACCTTCTATGCATGATTAGCGTGATTCATAGGCATCCATCCTTTCCCTTGAAGAGGGTGTGTTTAGAGGTCCACCATGCTCCCTGATTTTTCATAGCATAGTCTTGCTTGAGGACAAGCAAGAGATAAGCATGGGGGTGTGATGAACCTCTATTTTGTACTATTTTTAGCCCCTATTTGACCCATTTCCCCCCCGTTTTCACGTTTAATTGTGTTAAGGAAGGGTCAAATCGGCCTCCTTTTGCATACTTTTAACTCATATAACATCTTTCGATATTTTCAGGAACTCTATTGAAGAAACAGAAAGATGAACAGCATTTAGCAGAAAGGAGTGCCAAGAAGGCGAGAAAAGCTACGAAAAAGCGTCGCACGGAAGCCCCGGAGAATCGGACACACGCGACAAGGAAAAACCGCGACAACCCGACAAACCCGAACCGGCGCCACGTGGCATGGCCTAGCCGTGCCACGCGGCACGACCGTGCCACATGGCACGGTGTGGCCGTGCCACATGGCACGGCCTGGCCGTGCTGTGTGGCATGGTTGCCTTTTTTTTCGCCGGGTCCCGCGTTTTCGTCCGGCAGAAATTTGGCACGGTGCCCCCGTGCCGTCTGGCACGACCGTGCCACTTTAGTTGTCGCTGTTTTATCGTGTTTTGGGATGGTAATTCGGGGTCAATTTCATTCTACCTTTTCTTCTCTCTCGTTTTAGGCGATTTCTAGGGCTCTTAGGTTTTGCTTATTGTGCTATTGAATTCAAGCTTTGGATCAAAATTTGTTGACGCTTTCGATTGAATATTGTTGCAGATTGTTCAGGGTACACCTTTCTACCCCTTTTCTTTCGTTTTAGTTCAAGTTCTATATTCCTTGACATGTTATTGTTCTTGATTGAGATGTTGTTTGAAAACATGTTTAGCGGCTAAATTCCTTAATCTTGGATTGGGCGTAGCCCCTGTGATGTAAATTGGATTGTTAATTCTAGGTTTTTGTGAATTACGCCAGAGTATAATTGAACTCTCACTTAGCATGTCAGGTGTTCGATGAATTGCCTGAGAGGGTTTCATTCATGTTCTTAATTAGAGTTTAGGAAACTAACGAAAGTTAGGTCCTTTACTTAGAGTAGCTTTGTGAGCAATTGAATTACTTGACACGAAAGTAGTTGGGGGTGCAATTGGGAATTTAAATTACATGATCTTGTGGTCTTGTTATTCTAGTTTCACGAAAGTCGACAACTAGGTTAGTCTGATCAGTCTAATGACCTTCGAAAGTAGGCGTAGATGCTTTAAACCGGTAATAATTCCATTTCAATTATCTTACAGGCAGATTCACACGACCTAGTTTATTTTCCAATGAACGTCATAGTGCGGTGAACCCCAATCCAGGATTCTCTTCTCATTATTGTTTTAGACCAAATAGAGTTAGAATTAGTTAAACCAACCTCACTCGACAACTGCCTAGCTTGAGTCAGTCCAATTAGTTCTAGTAGTTGCAACCAAGTTCCCTGTGGATTCGACCCGTACTTGCCGGTTGCTAGCTACAGCTACGCCGTGCACTTGCGGTTAAGTAAAACTGCTAACAATATATTCCACTGATCTACATCTTTACAAGGTACAACAAATCCCTATATGTTTTAAATTGATTAAATTTTCCAATTAGGTTATAGTATCATTCAAACTTTTAATTGAAATTTACTTGCTCAGCACTTTAATTGAACAAAACTCAATATATTACGATTGGTCTCCATGGGAATGATATCTTTATTAAACTACAATACCCGTGCACTTATGAGCATATGTCAAGGTTTTGGCACCGTTGCCAGGAACCAAATTTGTGGATATTGGGTTAGCTCTCAGAAATTGACTAAGCATTTTGTCATTCTTTCTTTTTCTTTATATTTTTTATTTGCATTGGTAGTTTTATTGCTAATTTTGCAGATTTCTCCTTTATATGCAAGGTCCCTTTTTGTTTGAATTCAATCCAGAAATCGAAAGAACTTTTTGCTCTAGGAGGAAGAAATTAAGGGTAGAAGAGCAAATATTGAAGGCTCAAATAGTTTCTTCATCACTGGCAAGAATAGGAGGTGACCAAAGAAGGACACTCTGGGATTTTGTTACCTCGGGAGTCTAAGGAATTTCCTCAAGCATCACTCGGCCAACTGTAGAAGCGAACAACTTTGAGCTCAAACCAGCCCTTATATCAATGGTGCAGCAATCCCAGTTCAGAGTCACCCCATTAGAAGATTTAAACTTATACCTCTCGGTCTTTTTAGAGGTGTGTGACATGCTAAAGCTCAACGGAGTTTCTATCGATGCCATCCGTTTATGCCTATTTCCCTTTTCACTTAGGGATAAGGCAAAGGTGTTGCTTCACTCGTTGCCTCTAGGATGCATCATGATATGGAACGAGCTTACAAAGGTCTTTCTTACCAAGTCCTTTCCTCCAAGTAAGACGACAAGCCTGTGGAATCAAATCACTACTTTCTCTCAAAAGGAAAATGAGACGCTCTATGAAGCATGGGGGCGATTCAAGGACTTTTTACGATTATACCCTTACCATGGTCTTCAAAGGTGGGTGATTATGCAGACATTCTATAATGGAGTCACTTAGCCATTGAGATCTACTATTGATGCAGTAGCAGGAGGTACTCTTGTGAACAAAACTGAAGATAAAGCATACAATCTTATAGAAGAGATGCCCTTAACAATTTCCAATGGTCGTCTGAGAGAGCCCAACCCAGGCGGGTTGGAGGTAAGCTGGAATTAAATGCTATTTTCATGCTTTCTTTGAAAGTTGATGCTATGTCCCAAAAATTGGAGCGCTTGAATGTTATTTCTGTCAGTTCAAGTACCCCTTTCCCATCATGTGATTTATGTGGGTCAGTTGATCATTTGACTGTACATTATCAAGTGGGTAGTCCTTTTTCCCAAGATATAAGTGATTAGGTCAACTATGTGAACAACTATAATGCTAGACCAACAAATAACCCTTTCTCTAGCACATATAATCCTAGATGGAGAAATTACCCCAACTTTTCTTATAGGTCTAATGCCCTCCTCATGCATCCCCTGGATTTCAAAGACCAACCTATCCTCAACAAGCACCTTAAAATCCAACCTAGAGGCTATGATGGAAAATATCCTTTTGACACAACAAAAGCAAGATGGGTACATTAAGCAATTAGCCTCTAAGGTTGATGTGCTTAATACTTACAATAAGATGATGGAAGCTCAAATAGCTCAACAAGCTACATCTCTATCTACATCTCTGGGTACATTTCCTAGTAAGAACGAACTTAGCTGTGCCGAACAATGTAACGCCATGATTTTAAGAGGGGGTAAGCAACTTGAGGGACCTAAGTAGGTTCGCCAAAATGAACATTCGCATTATGGAAAGGATGAGGTCATTGAGAAAGAAGTACCTACTTCTTCTAATGAGGTTATAAGTGACGATACTTCTAATAAGATTCCTGATGACCCCAAGAAAATCTCCCCAAAATCCTATATACCACCTTTACCGTTCCTCAGGACGAATGGCTAAGGCTAAACTTGACCAACAATTTGGGAAGTTTCTAGAAGTCCTTAGGAAACTATACATTAACATTCCATTTACTGATGCCTTATCACAAATATCGTCCTATGCTAAATTTTTGAAGGAGATTTTGTCTAATAAAAGAAAGCTAGAAGAGTATGAAATAGTGGCATTGATTGAAGAATGTAGTGCCGCAATTTAAAATAAGCTCCCTGCCAAGCTTAAGGATCCCGATAGTTTTGCTATCCATTGTCTGATAGGGAATGAGTCAATAGATCATGCCTTATGTGATTTAGGATCTAGTGTAAGTTTAATGTCCTTCTCTCTTTATAAGAAGTTGTATTTAGGAGAAATGAGACCCACCGCCATCTTTTTGCAAGTGGCGGACCATTCTGTAAGGTACCCGTAGGTATTTTACAAGATGTCCCCAATAAAGTAGGAGACTTATATGTGTTTGTAGATTTAGTAATCCTTGAAATAGAAAAGGATACATGCACCTCCATTATTCTTGGGAGGCCATTCTTGGCAACTGTTGGATGCTGTATAGGTGTTAAAAATGGTAAGTTGTCTTTTGATCTGGATAATGAACATGTGGAATTCAACTTGATTAAAGCTTTTAAATTTCCTTTTATCTCTGATGAGTGTCATCGGATTGATGTAGTGGATAGTTTGGTGCAAAAGACCATTTCTAATAATGATTCTCATGATCCACTTGAGTATTATTTATCAAATGATAGCACTACTCGAGATAAAAACCTGGAAGTAGCAATGTGTGCTCAATTCTCAAAAGCTTCTCCACTAGTTAGCTTAACTTTTGCCCTGATGGAATCGTTAGTACATGATGAAGTATCCTCGACAGATAATAGGGTTATCAAAAGCTAACCCGATACGATTACTGATCACGAGCTGAACACAAAATTAAGTGGGTTTAGATAAAGATTTTTAACCCGTTTAATTAGATGGGTTAACACGTCTAACCTGTTTAATTAATCGAGTTAGGTTCAGGTTGACAATTTTGACACGAAAAAAAATACCTATTTAACCCATTTAATTAGGCTGACCTATTTACCCAATTACGATTTATTTTTTGGGAAAAAATTGTGAAATAGTATGGTTTAATTAATCGATCTGTGTTTTGGGATCGTGGTTCTTGCAGATTACAAATAATGGTTTCGCTGTGATGATATATTGGACTTAAAATAATGGTTTATAATGTTCCATAATAATACTTTAGTTGAAATGTTAAGTGGCTAATCAGATAACCGGATAGCCTGAACCTAACTCGTTTAAATTAAATGGGTTAATGGGTAAATTTCAGGTCAACCCGTTTTAAAAATAAACGGGTACAGGTTAAGGTTTTCAACTAGTTTAATAAACAGGTTAGGTTCAGGTCGATGATTTCTCGACCCCTTTAAGTTCAACATGAACATGAATGCAACCCGACCTGACCTAGCTATTTGATAGCCCTAACAGATGAGGAAGGTGCCCCCAAGGTAGAACTAAAATCTCTTCCTTCCTCTTTGAGGTATGAGTTTCTTGGCTCAAATTCTACATATCTTGTGATTGTGAATGCAAGTTTAAATGCATCTCAGGTTGACTCTTTGCTAAGAATACTTAGACTGCATTGTAAGGCCATGGATTATACTCTAAATGACCTTAAAGGAATTCACTCTTCTATGTGTATGCATCGTATCTTGATGGAAGATAACAATAAATCCTCAATTGAACACCAAAGGAGATTGAACCCTAATATGCAAGATGTGGTTAAAAAAGAAATTTTAAAACTGCTTAAGGCTGCCATTATCTACCCTATCTCTGATAGTGAGTGGGTAAGACTGGTCTGTGTTATCCCTAAAAAGGGGGGAATAACGGTTGTAAAAAATGAAAATAATGAACTTATACCTACTAGGACGGTTACTAGTTAGTGTATGTGCATAAATTATAGGGAATTGAATAAAGCCACCTAAAGGACCATTTTTCTGTACCTTTTATTGACTAAATGCTTGAGAGGCTGGCAAAGAACTCTTATTTTTGCTACTTAGATGGCTATTCAGGATTCTTTCAAATACCTATTCACCCTAGCGACCAAAAAAAGCCTACTTTGCTTGTCCATACAATACATTTGCTTATAGGAGAATGCCCATTTAGGTTATGTAACACCCCCACCACATTTCAACGATGCATGATGTCTATTTTTTTTGATTTTATTGAGGACATAATGGAAGTCTTTATGAATGATTTTTCTATATATGGTATAACTTTTGACCATTGCTCGATTAAGTTGTCTAAAGTCTTGCAAAGATGTGAAGATATGAGTTTGGTTTTGAATTGAAAGAAGTGTCATTTTATGATACAGGAGGGGGTTGTTTTAGGCCATATTATTTCAAATAGGGGTATCGAAGTTGACAAGGAAAAGGTAGAGATAATTGAGAAATTACTGCCACCTTCTTCCATAAAGGATGTAAAGAGTTTTCTTGGACATGTTGGTTTCTATCGACGATTCATAAAAGATTTTTCGAAAATTACCAAACCTCTCACCCATTTGCTTGTCAAAGGTGTGCCCTCTAAATTTAATGAAGAATGTTTAAGTGCTTTTCACAGGTTAAAAGAGGCTTTGATTTCCGCCACAATTATGTAGGCCCCGAATTGAGAGTTATCTTTTGAGATTATGTGCGATACCAGTGACTATGTAGTGGGAGCAGTTTTAGGACAAAGAAAAGACAATAAGCCTTATGCCATCTACTATGCAAGCTGAACTTTGGACGATGCTCAAATGAATTATACCACAACTGAGAAAGAATTCCTAGTTGTTGTGTTCGCCTTGGAGAAATTCCATTCGTATTTGATAAATTCTAAGGTAATCATTTTTACTGATCATGCATTGAAACATCTGTTGAAGAAGTCCAACTTTAAGCTCCGTCTCATTCGCTAGGTGCTTCTTCTCCAAGAGTTTGATTTGGAAATTTGGAACAAAGCACGTCGTAAAAATGTACTTGCTGACCACTTATCTCGCCTAAGTCCCGACGTCAGTCCAATAGAAGAGCTTCCCATATATGAATCTTTCCCAGATGACCAACTCCTAGCAATATCTCACCAGGCAGCACCATAGTATGCTGATTTGGTAAATTTCAAAGTGTGTGGAGTTATGCCAACTGGGTTATCTTATCAACAATAGAAGAGATTCCTTTCTAATGTGAAATATTATGTGTGGGAAGATCCTCTGCTCTACAAGCCGTATGGAGATGGAGTATATAGAAGATGTTTGCCGAAAGATGAGGTTCCTAGCGTCCTCCACCATTCTCATGCCTCAACTTATGGTGGACACTTTGGACCTGACAAGACTATAGCTAAGGTACTTCAAGCCGATTTCTATTGGCCCACTCTCTTGAAAGATGTTAGAACTTTTATTATAGGTTACGATAGATGCCAAATTGCCAGCGGACAGGAACATCTCCAAGAGGCATGAGATGCCTCAAAGTGTGATTCTTGAGGTAGAACTTTTCGACATTTAGGGAATTAGCTTTATGGGAGCATTTCATTCTTCTCACAATAATCTTTATATCGCCATGGCGGTTGATTACATTTCCAAGTGGGTGGAAGTTATTGCCTCTCCTACTAATGATTCCAAGGTGGTAATTAGGCTTTTTAAAAAGAACATATTTACAAAGTTTGGCACACCAAAAGCTCTCTTGAGTGATAATGAGACTCATTTTTGCAACAAACCACTTGAGTCCCTCCTAAAGAAATGTGGGGTGTTTCATAAAATTGCTACGCCCTATCATCCGCAATCTAGTAGTCAGGTTGAGTTATCTAATTGAGAGTTGAAAAGCATTTTGGAAAAAATGGTCGATCGATCCTGAAAGGATTGATCTAAAAAGCTTGACGATGTACTTTGGGCTTAACGGACCACTTACAAAACACATCTCGGTACTACTCCATACTGCTTAGTTTTCGAAAAATCTTGCCATTTTCCAGTTGAGTTAGAACACAAGGCATATTTGGCAGTTAGAACTCTAAACTTCGATTTTAAGGCGGCTGGTGAGAAGAGGCTTTTGTAATTGAATTAGTTAGATGAGTTACATCTAGAGGCCTATAAAAGCTCACGAATTTATAACTAAAAAAATATAGTGCCATTAGTTCTTTAACGAATGATTGCTTACAAGTTTATAGTGACAAATTGGAAAATCTAGTTTCGCTTTCATATGTACGGCCGATTATTATATCTATGGTGACTTTGTTAAAAATGTCCCTAAATTTAGTGATTAATTATCTCGACAAATGCTAAAAGTCACCCTTGACTTACACCTGAAAAAAAGTCACATCAGCAAATGAACCATGTATTTGTTTAAAAAAATACCACAAGAATCTTACTAACAGAATTATTAACATTTGATATTGCATTACCCATTGCTTGATCTTGATCTGTGAAATGGCTTGCTGGACACTTCCCCCCCATGGCTTTTTTGAAAGCTTCAAGTACCCATTCAGATTCAACTCTTTCGTTCAAGGTAAAAACGCATCCAAACATAACATTCTTCTAATGATTATTAACACCAACAAAGGGTGCACATATGAGGTTATACGGATTCGTTCTATGAGCGGTATCAAATACCACCACATCTCTATATATCTCATAGTTCTCCTTAATTATTGAATCTCTCGAAAAGACATTACAAGCCTACTCTTCTTATCCAACCTCACTCCAGAGAAGAAATATGTTTCTTCTGAACCTTTTGGGGTAACATATCAATGACTATTTGTGCATCGCCTCCCTCAATTACTTTTATGTTTTAGCTTTTGGGGGAAATTGAAGTGGTCTTTCAATGTATGCCCAAGATTTTCGTGACCACACATCTCATTACACATATATCTATATGAATCAATTGGCCTAATGCCTAACAAATGCATGTTCAATGGCTTTGCCCTTTTCTACGGTCATTTGTCGCTCTGACATGTGGAAGTGATCTAGTGCAATTGAGGTAAGTGGATGATTATAAGAAATGACATGATCAACGACTGCATACTTTCCATGTTGATCCATTTTGGTCCTTAAGTATGCATGACATCCTATTCGGCTATACGACACTCTTCTTTTCTCCTCTTGTTTGCCGATGAAGACGCTTCCTCAACAACCACTTTATTATTAGATGCAACTCCTAGCCTTATTTATACCAACGTGTGAACATAAAAAATACTTCTCAACAACCATTTTGGTCCTCAAGGATGCATATATTGGATCTCCATTGTGTTGCTTTTCGAACACTAAAACCAATAACACATGCATGTCGGCGATAATAACTTGTAGAGGTCCTCAATGAAGTCCTCAATACAACCCACCAATGATCCACTAAACCCATCATCAGTCAATCATTTCTTTCATCGCTATCTATCATAGGAAAATTACACATTCAAACATTTGTTTGTTACGAAATAAATGATATAATCACCGAAGAATAATACAAATATTACCGGTTTTAAAATTTTATATCTAGTATCCTACACATTAAGCATGTTTAGTGCACTGTATGCTGACGTTCAAGATAATTCTGGTTTTAATTTTTGCTATCCTTTCTGATCAAAATAGTCATTTTTAGAATTTTTAATAGATTCACTAGAATCATTATTTTTTAATTGCATTGAGACGTTACACTTTGACTTCATCATCATTTTACCTCTTTCCATGGCTGTATATTCAATGTATATAACCAAATTTACTGTAATTACTTTAACCAAGCTCCTCTGATGTTGACATATGAAATAATTCATCATGAGTAGGAATAACTGATTATTGTCTATCATGACTTCTACTAGGCTATCGCATTATTAGCTTTAAATTACAGAGTCATTCTATAGCAGTTAATAGTCATCCCAAAATTTACGAAACATGATCCCTATAGAATCCCTCATAGTATTTAGTATTATAATTATAAGGGTGCCTTCTAATGATTATAGTGATTACTAATTTATCGTTTTTGATAGCCTTAAGTAAAGTATCTTACTCTCCACCAGTAAATGAAAATAAACTCCAACTGAGTTCCTGAATGTCCGAAAATCACTATAATAGTCATGGGCATACTAATGATGAATTGCAATACTTATAGGAGATACTAATTATTTTTTTCAACATATGCAGCAACTATTTCATCGCGGCCTTACAAATTATAAATGTCACTCTACGTAAGTCAATAGTCATCCTAGAATCTCTACAGCATCGTCCCTAAAAGCTCCCTCATTATGATTACCACTATCATTATAAGAGCTACTTTTAATGGCTACAAGGATTACCAAATATCCCTTTCTCACGACTTAAATTACATAATCTCATTATTCACCCACAAATTAAAAAGTCCGTCTAGAAAATATAGCATATGGCTCAAACTTCCTAAAATATTCTTAGTTAAGTATTACAATATAGGCACTCATGATTATTACTTTAGGTATAGTTAGACGGTGTACTTTTATGGTATTTTCTATCTTTAAGTCACCATTGAGAAATGAATTATACATTGTATTACAATTCTCATAAGTTATGTTGCTACAAGTAAGGTGACATTAATAACAATATATGAGTCACGCTGTTTACTCTAATAATTACTACATACGTTATGTTATACCACAAATGCTTTTGCATGCATAATTATTTGCCTTCAACGTCCATGCTATCCTGTACTTATATTTGTAAATCTGTATCCAAAGGTTCATCAATGACAATTATATCCATCTGCATTCAAATTATGAATAATGAACCAATCAGACCAAATATAGTTCATGTTATCCAACCAATTGTGTTTTCATACGTAAATAAAAGAAAAATAGGAGTCACACTTGTACACATGCCTACATATGTCAACTGCAACTGGAATATCTGGTGTGCAAGTTGCTTGCCAAATGTCTTTTATCTTGGTGCAATTGTTACAGAAAATAATGAATAAGAATTCCCCTATCCAATTCGCTTGAAATCACTTGTGCACAGTCTTCGGGATGAAAATCTTCCAATTTCTTGTCAATGGCTTACAACGGTTTTCTCATCAGTTTCGTCGGTTAGTTCTGCATAATAGAAGCAAATATGCGCTCTTTGGTGCATGAATCTCAATCGCGTAATGTAGCATGTGGTGTTTCTATAAATGCGGATGACGTGGCCTATCTATCTCACGATTATATAACATGCTATATAAAGACTTATTGATCAAATTAAAGGACCCTTAAAATAGTTTTCATAAAACAAAAGGTGTTCGTGGTGATTTTTCTTGGACATGATAGACCACATGTAGCCGGTGGCTCGCGAGGCAAAAAGGAGGAGAGAAAAAGGGGGTGAGGCGGGGCGACATATGCATACCTCACGCCTCGCAGCTTGCGGGGAATAAACAACCATATTTGTTTTTTTGCTTTTTTATTTTTTAAATATTTTCAATTCGTTTTTTTAATTTTAAAAATAAAGTTTTGTGTTATAGAGTGAGTACATGGTTGCTTGATGAGTCAAAGTTGTGAGCCCTACATTATAGGGAGGAAAACTTATAACTAAAAAATTGACTCATGGGATGATGTGGAAGGAGTAAACTCTCACTTGTGAACCAAAATTTTGGCTCACGATTGTATATGCTCTAAGTCAAATTAAATAAAAGTTAGCACACCTAATCCCAATGGTTTTATTGGCTCAATTAAAAATTTTTATAAACCAAATTTGAATCGAATGATCTGTGTCTCCAGTGTAATAGGAGTTTTGGTATTAGAATATAGAACTAGTGTAAAAGAACCCATGCAATACATGGAGAATGTCATAAGTTTTTTAATTATAGTAATTGTTCGGAGTTTAATAGTAAGAATATCACAATAAGAATGCGCAAGTTAAAAGAAAGATAAGACCAAAATTTTTCTAATATTCATTTAAATTCTAGTACACTGAAAATTGAAAAAAGCGGTTAAGTTTTTACATATTACAATAATATGTGTTAAGAATTGTTTTTCCAGCTGTACCTCTTTTTCTTTACTACCTATTCATTTAAATATATTATAGGATGCAAAAAATGTTTACAGAGTATTAAACAATTAATTCAGCATAAAAACGAGTATAGTATTTGCATCTAAAATTAAAGAAGGTTTCGATATGGACATGAAGATTAAAATTCCAACGAAAGTGTATTAATCATCACCAAATGGTTAAATATGATTGTTTCAGGCTCATTGATCAATACTAGAAAAATTAATAAACTTTTGCATTCTAACATTTGAGGTGAACCAACCTTAATTTCATTCGCTGTTCTATTGCACAAAATTACAATGTTATAACATATTGTTTTTGGTAATATTAGAAATAGTATTAGTAACATGATATAATTTTTTGATCAAAAGTAATATAATATAATAATTTATCATTACTAAGCATTATCTTTTTTTATTTGAAAAAAATCTTTGAAATTATAATTAATTTTATAAAATCTTTATTTTCGAACAAAAAACCTTCCATCCCTAACTGACCAACTCCTTTTTTAAAATAATATAAACTATTAATTATAAGGATGACGCTGGTCAAAATTTATGCGGTTTCTTTTGTTTTTAATATATATATATATATATATATATATATATATTCTGGTTTGATGAGATTTTACCCATTTTCCCCCAACAGGCCAAAATAACGCTTGCAAGTTGCAGGTGCAAAATGCAATATCCTAATGGGTCTCCCTGGCGTCCTGCCCTCACGGCCTCACCAGACATCACCAAAATCAGAGATAGTTAACAACTTCAAAATCAAAACCTCCAGGATAGACTCTTACACTGTCCCAGCCCACAGCAGCCAACGGCCAAGGCTACAATCTGGGCAGTCTTAACACCAAAAACCCATCCTCCTGTTGCTTTCTCTCTCCTCAAGACATGTCCCTGGAGCCATTGACGCCCTGACTACCATCATCGGTTTACTGGCCTGCAATCAATGGGCACTCTCAGCAGCTTCAGCATCTTCAGCATCCTCAACTTCAGAATCCGGGCAAACCCCATTAGTGAAGCTCCTTCACCCATTTCTTCGAGGCAGAAAGCGCTAAGATATTCCGGTGCTAGAATTTGGGCAAATCCCAGAAGTTGCTATCGGTGTGGAAAGGGGTTGAGAGGAGGGATTCAGTGTAAACTTAATAATGGGGGCTTTGGTAATCGGTTAATGTGCTTCAGTAGAAGCAGTGATAGCGATGGCGATAGTGATGGTTCGTCAAACGATTCCAATTTGGCTACCAAGGAAAAGGAGGCAGAGAAGAGAGAGGAGGAGGGTGGGCAAGCGACCTCTGAGGATAAAGCCACATCGTTTTCTTCTTCTGGGGTAATTTGATTAACGATATTTCAATTCCCATTTTGTGTTTCTTGTTTTTTGTTGCAGGTTTTTTGTAAATGGAAAAGCTAAAATGTGGTTTGTTAATTTATTTTATGTTGTGTGCATGTTTATTGTAACTTGTTGAAGTTATGAGAGCCCAGGTTTGGGACCCATATTTACTATCATAAAAACTCAAGGATGACAACATGTTTATGCTCCATAACTTTTAAGTCTTTTGATGTCTTGAATTGCGTATATGTGCTAGTTACAATTTACAAACCCCTAAAACCCCTGTGCCCTGCAAAAGGAAAAAGAAAAAAGAAAAAGGGGAGGAGTTTAATGGTTGAATGGGAAAGACATGCTGTATTCAAACAGGACTTTATGGAGTAAATAATGTCTGAGTTGATTGCCCTTTACACCTTATTTCTTATGGAGTAGTGAACTCATCAATGCCTTTCCAACCTAGGAGAGTGAGTGGGATTATATTCATTTTCCTCCCTAGTAGCTTCAGGCGAGGTAATGGGGCAGAGTGGTTTGGTTAAGCGTCATCCGATTTCATATTGAAAATTCCTTGGGTCATGATTTTTTTTCCTTTTACTAAGGTTGGTATTATTCTCCTTAATACTGAAGTGTAAAATTCATTCTAGAGCGCAATATATAATAATAGCAACAACCACAATGCATTGTTGATCTGCGGAATGTTCCCTCGATTGGAAGATATTAAATATGTATAGAATACAGCTGGAAGGGTGATATTTTGTGGGAACGATGGTTTAATCATGTTTATTCAAGAGGTGAAATTGGTGGGATTACAAAGGCCCAAGCGATTAGATGGGCTTGAAAACAAATTATGGAGGTGAAGGATATATTCAGAGATGAATATGATCTTAACAAGAATTTATGGGGAGGCAGTATAACTTATACTGTTTCAGGGCGTTACAGATAACTGCATAGTCCTCTGGATGCCTTGCATTGGACCAAACTGGGTGGAATATACCCAAAGCCTCTTTTATAACTTGGTTGGCTGTACTGAACAAATTTGAAAACCGCTGGCAGACTGTATTGAACAAATCATATCTTGTGTTTGTTACCATTGTGTGATGAACAATTTTCTTCTAAAACATTCTCTTGAAACTTTTTATGTGGGTCCATTGGAATTGGTTTCTCTACGAGTAGTCATATGTATTGAGGCAAGGCTGCCTACATCTAGATCTCCCCAAACCCTATGTAAGCCAGACCGACATTGCGAGTTTTGTTGTTGTTGTTGTTGTTGTTGTTGGCAGACTGAAGCAATGGTGTATAATTCAGATGACATGTGATTTATGTCATAGGAGATAGGAGATAGAGATCATCTTTATTGTGTCTGACTAATGGTCAAGAAATCTGCTAGAGGATCAAGCAGGCTCTGGACTGCCAGTTTCCAGTTGTTGCCTGGTTGAGTTATGGAATTTCCTTTCCTGTAAGATGGAAGGCAAGGCCTATCGAAATAGTCTTTCTTGCTGATTAATGAAATTATGTTACCTGGTGGCTCTCAGCATGATCAGTTGGCAGAGCATGTAAGGGAAGAACAGAGGAATATTTAGATAGATGTATAAAATAATTGGGTATGCCCATGTTGAAATTATTTAGGTGACACCTGTTTGCTGATTAATGAAATTCTGGCTTATTTACCCCCCCAAAAAAACCCTGTTAAGGTTCCCTTATAAGTACCCTTACTCCTGAATCAATGGCTTTCATTAGTTTAAGTGGGATGATGCTTGCCACTGAAGCTAAGGAGGCATAAAACTTCTTCAGGCAATGATTGAAGCTCTTAACACCAAGTGGCTTTGGAGGTTCGCTATAAAGGAAGACGCTTTGTGGAAAAACTTGATTATGGCCAAATATGGACTTGACAACTTTGTTTGGTTGAGTAAGATAAGTGCTTATGCTCATGGAGTGGGTTGCTGGAAATTAATAATGGCAGACTTGTCTCTTGTTCATTTTGAGATGAAGAATGGGTCTAAGGTGTCATTTTGGCATGGTATATCGCAGGTCGTCAACCTCTTAAAGTTCACTTTCTAGATCTGTTTAACTGGTTCGTTTTGTAGAGGCAAGCATGCTAGAATTTGTGTCTTGGACTAGTGACTAGGGCCATCAGGACATTAGTTTCTGTAGAAAACTGAATGATTGGGAAGAGGAAACTTTTTTACCTAATGGGAATACTTTGTCATAGGGTAATGACATTATTTGGCCCCATGAAACTATGGTTTGTTTTCTATGAAGAGCTCTGCAATACTCTAGTGGATGCGCCAGATTATTGTGCCTTTCCTACTATGGCTATCTAGAAGTCTATAGCTCTTGTGAAAGCTTGTTTTCTTACTTGGGTGGCAACTAAAGGCAACATTCTGATGGAGGCCATGGTCAAAAGAAACTTCAATTCAGCAAATAGGTGTTCGTTGCACCACTTTAAAGGAAGATTTGGTTGATCACCTCTTTCTTCATTGCCTTTGGGTCTCCTCGCTTTCGCATGACTTTGTCCTTGGTAGGGGCGAGTTAGGTTTAGCCTTTAAAGGTCAAAGATGTATTGGAGACATGAAAAGGATGAATAAGAGTTAGGTTCAAGGAGATTAGAAGTCGATTCATTCAACTATTTGGTGTTCTACAACCAACGGATTTGAGGGCAAAGCTTCATCCCTTCAAGGTCTCGAGCTCTATTTTTGGAGAATTTTGTATAATTTAGCCAAGTGCTCAACTGTGGCAGAAAGTTGCCTCTTTTTGGATTTTGTAGATAATATTATCCATGAGAACTTGAGGGCATGATAATTTGTGTATTTTGCCCCCTTCTGTCAATAGTGGTTACCCTCCTGATGTCTCAGTAATGTGTATTTTGATTATTTATTTAAAAAAAGGTATCTTTACCGTTGAAGCTGAAGTTGTTGAAAGTATTTCCATTGTGCCATACTTGCCATCTTGTAATACTCTCCTAATGTCTCTTATAAGGCTCTTGCTAGTGTAGGGTTAGAAAATTGGGAGTCCAGGCATATGGAGTAATCATGCTCCTATAATCAAAGAGAGATTGTCTCCATTAGACCCTTCACTGAGAACACATTGCAGGACACTTCATTGCAAATAAAGCACAAGATAGTTTAACACAACATTCTAAGTACTATTCGAGAAGAAGGTTCCACACAAAAGTAATGAGGGGAAAAAGTATCATATGGTAGTTGCATGGGCCTAGTTGGTGTGTCTGAAGTGTTGACCAATTATGTGAGTGCATGGCATCAAGGTTGAGCACAGTCCCTGGATGTATTGCCATAAATGATAAAATTAGGAATGAAGCAGTTCAAGATAGGGTCAGGATGGCTATCTTTCAAAGATAAGATGTGCAAAGCAAAGTTTAGATTGCTCATTCATGTAAATTAGAGAGACGCTTAGTTGATACTTGATAGTGAGGAGGTGCCCAAGGGTTAACTTGATGGGTTCTAAAAGAGGAAGAGGATAATCTAATTAGACTTCCGTAGAGGTCATCTAACAAGATTTGGCTTGTATATGGAGGATGTGCCTGTAGATAGGACTTTGGTGATTCAGGGTGGGGGATCTTGAATGAAGTCCTTCTCTTTTGCTTGGTATATGTGTGCCTTTTTATTGTGGTGAACTTTCTTAGGCATCTCTTTAAGAAAAAAGAATGCAATTGGTTCTTGGTTTAGCTTGCTGATTCTTGACTAGTTTCTGCTTTGGCCTCTTGTAGTACTATTGCATATGTACTAAAAGTTTTCTTAATATTACTACCTCATGAGGTCTAGAACCATTGTTGTTTATTTATTTCTTAAAAAATTTTCATTTATGTTCAAATGTTTTAAATCACTGAAGAATTTCTATTTGAAAGTATTTTATGGTTCATTCACACATACTATCTATTCGTCTAGGTGAAGGGTAAGGCTGTCTACCTATGGATATCCTTGGCCACTTGGTTGGTGGGATGCAGTTTGAATGTGTTGTGCAAATATGGTATCCTTGGATCACCACCCTGCTTTTATACTATTTGTAGGGACATAATTTAGACTGGCGAATTATGAACTATAAAGTTTTATTGAACAATAGAAATCAAGGTTTCATCCTACATATGTGCTGGTTTGCTTCAGTGTAAGGCATATGGTCATGAAGTTGTGACACTTCCTGATTCCTATAACTAACGTGTTCGCTTTGGTTGGAGCATAATAAGGATTATAACTAAATGAAGTCCGTACTGATGATAGGTTCATTGAGGGCCTTTTCTGACTAATTAGTATTTGTGGTACTTAAATTTGTTCATTTAGTTGTAAGATTAGATGCTTTTCTTGGCAGATGTTTCTTGAGCATGCTATCTTGTTTATAGTTTGACATGCTTTTGGCAGCAAAAATGTGGTGGTAAAACTTACATATGTCTTTCAGACATCTTAATGTGATCCCATTAACCCTTAAATGTTGACTTTTGCAGCCACCGCCAATTTCTCTTGAGGGGCCATCATATAACAACTTCCAAGTTGACTCTTTTAAGTTAATGGAACTTCTAGGACCTGAAAAAGTTGATCCAGCCGATGTGAAACTAATAAAAGAAAGGCTATTTGTATATTCTACCTTTTGGGTCACGAAGGAAGAGCCATTTGGGGATTTTGGTGAAGGAATTCTTTTCCTTGGAAACTTGAGGGGAAACAGAGAGCAAGTGTTTGAGAAACTTCAAAAGCAGCTAAGGGAGCTCATGGGAGACAAGTACAATCTTTTCATGGTGGAGGAACCTAATGCAGAATCTCCAGATCCTCGTGGTGGACCTCGTGTTAGCTTTGGCATGCTACGGAAAGAGGTCTCAGAGCCAGGGCCTACAACTCTTTGGCAGTACATAATTGCTCTACTTTTGTTCCTTCTTACCATTGGTTCCTCAGTTGAGCTAGGCATCGCATCTCAGGTGCATGAATTATATTTATTGAATTTCCATCTCTGATTACTACCCCCTACACCTTTCCCTGCAGGTCTTGGTTTGGTTTGATCTATCTGGTTACTAAATGATTTACCGCATCACCCAGTTGGAGCAATGCTATTTTTCAAGGTTATTTCGCAGTGATGATTTGTGAGGCTCGAATCATTGTGTTGGATTCCTTTTTTATCTTAATTTTTTCCATACCCTTTTTATCTTTGAGTTACGAGCAAATAGTTGCCCATATTACACTTCTGTCTTTGCATCACTTGTCTCTGATTACTACCCACTACAGCCTGCCTTCAAAGAGGGTATTCGTTTGGTTTGATCTCTTTGATTACTAAATGGTTTACCGCATAACCTATTTCTATCCATGTGTTCTGCTGTTCTGTTTTAGTTGGTGCTATGTTGTTTTCAAGATTACATCAAACTTATAATTTGTGAGACTTGAATCATGGTATGGAGTTTCCTTCCCATCTTCATTATGTTCATAACTGTCCTTTTTCTTACTGGAATCCTTTTTGTCTTTGGTTGTGACTAATGCTTGCATGAATCACACATCTGCCTCTGCATTCTCTTCTAAATTTCATCAGGTCAATTTGTCTATTGGGTTGACAAATTGAAATCTGGAATTTAATCCGTGTGTTTGTCTGTACTGGCCGTCAAGTAATAATTTGTCCATAGTTGAATTATGTTTAACTGTAATTGCATTATTGTTTACAGATAAATCGCCTTCCACCAGAGGTTGTGAAGTACTTCACAGATCCTAATGCAATTGAACCCCCAGATATGCAGTTGTTGTTCCCATTTGTGGAGTCAGCATTGCCTTTGGCATATGGTGTCTTAGGAATTCAGATATTCCATGTAAATATGCTATTTATTTTATGTTCTACTCTCTATCTAATTTTAGTTTATGAAGTAAACTCCTCTAACCTTTTGTCCTGTCTATACAAGCTTAGACGTATTTGCTTAACATTTAGGTGTCTGGGGCTAATAGATTTTTTTTTTTGGGCCGGGGGGGGGGTTAAAATAGGGCGTTATTCAACAACTTTACCTTGGGTGGGTAGAGTGGGGGGCAGATACACCTCAAACAGGTCACTACTACTAGCCAAACCAGATAGTTTTAGGTGAATGTTGGTTGATGTTTTTATGCCATATTATCATGCTTTAGTTGATGATAGCGCAAGAAGTTGACTGTCAACATCATTGTGCTAGAAATGGCGTAAGTTAATAAACAGAAACTGGGTGTAGTATCTGTTTACCTTTTTAACTAGGGCCGATGAGTCCTGTTGACATTCGCTGGTTCTTTATTTCTACATGAAGGACTTATTTCCTGCAGGAAATTGGGCACTATGTTGCAGCTTTTCCCAAAAATGTGAAGCTCAGTATTCCTTACTTCATCCCCAACACGACTCTCGGTTGTTTTGGAGCAATCACGCAGGTATGAAAGCATGTTCACATCAGCCTTTTTTGGCATGTTGTCCATTGACTAAGCTACAGTTAACTAGCTTCTTTCTCAGAAATCATGATATTTCTTATTGAAGTTTTCAATAATGTTCTTACTATGTACTGATTTTTTTTAAATATTTGCCAATTTTGTCCCTTGCATGAATTTATCTGGGTACTGTATCATATGATCGGTATAACAACCAACACTTTTGGACATGTAATATATGTTCATGTTTAGAAGAGCTCCGTTTTCTTTATCAGGACATTTTGTATTCTTTTTGCTCAACAAAATAATTGCTAATCAGAAGAAGAAGATACGACCTAAGACTAGTACTAGTAAATATCCTGAGAGTAACAAAATCAGCAATACCATGATGCACACAGTTTCTCTGGATCTCCATAATGGAGATCCCTTAATTTCTTCCATAGTGCTGTTAGCCCACAGGCTAAAATTACTGCTCTATCTCCCACACACTGAATAATCAGCTAAATAATCATATTCTTCTTTATGCTTCAACCTTAACTATTCCAGATATGGTTCAATTGCACTAGGATTAGGGATTCAAAATGCGGGTCTACTCGCGATTGCGGCTTTAGTCGACGCATGGGAAAATGGCTGTAATGCGGCAATCCTGTTCCATATCGCTGCGAAAATGCGGTTCGGCTAACTCAAAAACCTCTCCGATGCGGTCGTTTTGCCACGGAATGGCCACAATTTGAATCCATGTCTAGGATTAATAAGTCCCATCTTTAAACCAAGAAGATCCAATGGTCTGGTCACTAGTAAGGTTCTTCAAGTCTGGGTTAGCAGGCATAACATTTGATTCTCATCAGTTGGTGCCTCAGCATTTCTAGTCCGTTGCATTTTCTTGCTTAGCTTCTTGTTTACCTTTTTCCTAGGCAATTTTCTTTGGATAATATGACCAGGTTCTTCCCTGGTGGAATCCTGTGTTTGACAATATTCCTGAAAGCCTTGATAGTTGAAAAAAGTGTTCTCTTCAGTTTGATCAGGTATCATTCTCATAGTATGGTCTATCATGTATTCTTGTTTTATTTTGTTGTAAATCTATGTTTAGACTCCCCTAGCTATAGCTTGGAGGGTAGAAAAGATTAAGAAAGCTTTGCTTTGGATAGGGATAGGGATGATCCTAGCGGTAGAGGTTGCATAGAATTAAGGAGAATGGTGCCTTGGGCCACAGGAACCTGGTATCTAGGAATGTCAACTTCGTGGGCTAGATGTTATAGTAGTTTCCCTTACTAGTGAATTCCAATTGGAATTGTATAATCTCTAAGAATAATGGGTTATGTATTTTTACATTTTGGCTGTTAGGGCCTATTCTTTTCGTGGGTAAATTGGGTGGGTAAAAGGGTGAAGTAGGTTGAAGTAGGTTGAGGCGGGTTGAGGTGGGTTGAAGTTGATATTTTTTTTTTGAGGTGGGTTGAGGTGGTTGAAGTTGATATTTTTTTTTGAGGTGGGTTGAAATAGGTTGAAGTAGGTTGAAGTGGGTTGATGTAGGTTGAAGTGGGTTGAAGTTGGTATATTTTTTATGTGGTGGGTTGAAGTAGGTTAAAATAATGAGAATGTAATTAATGTGTGATAATTTATGAAGTTATCAAAATTTTGTGGAATTTTTGTTTATTCTTTTTTATATTTTATATTTTATATTGTTTATTGTTTATTGTTTATTTTTTATTTTTTATTTTTTTGGAATTTTCTGTAGCTTTTGTTTGGAATAAAACTAAAAAGATAAAAAATTAAAAAATAAATACAAAAAATTTAAAAAATACAAAAATAAAAAATAAAAAATAAAAAATGAAATATAAAAAATAAAAAAATAAAAAATTTAAAATTTAAAATTAAAAAATTTAAAAATGAAAAAAATAAAAATAAAAATTAAATACAAAAAATAAAAAATAAAATTTAAAAATTAAAAATTGAAAAATAAAAATTAAATACAAAAAATAAAAATAAAAATTAAAAATTTAAAAATAAAAAAATAAAAAATAAAAATAAAAAAATAAAAAAATAAAAAATAAAAAATTAAAAATTAAAAAATAAAAAAATAAAAAAATTAAAAATAAAAAACTAAAAAAATAGAAAAATACAAAAATAAAACAATTCCAAAGTACGATAATTTACAAAAAAGTAGTATAGTGAACTTTTTGGTGCAAGAATGATTAAATTTCACATGATACTTTACAAATTATTAAAATTATGAAGGGGGTGGGTTGAAGTTGATTGAAGTGGGTTGAAGTAGGTTGAGGTAGGTTGAAGTGGATTGAAGTTGGTATTTTTTTTTGCAAGTGGGTTGAAGTAGATTGAAATAGGTTGAAGTGGGTTGAGGTTGGTAAATTGCAATTGACCCACGAAAAGAACAGAGCCTTAGTATGATATATGGAAGGGCGGAGAAGTATGCTGTGGGCCTGTGCGTTTTAATTGAATCACATGGCAGAGGGTGAGAAGGATTGTATATGTGCAGAGGGAATATGTAATGGTATTGTGATACTTATTCATTTTCTTATTCTTATTCTTATTATTATTATTATCATCATCATCATCATCATCCTGATCAAAATAATAATAATAATAATAATAATAATAATAATAATAATAATTAATGATGATGATGATGATGCTGCTGCTGTTGTTATTGTTATTGTTTGTTATAGTTATTGTCATTGTTATTGTTTTAGATATTGTTGGATTGATGTTAATGATGCTAGTAGGAATTGTCCTCTTAATTTTTCTGCGTTCTCTATGATCTGTTGCTTTGCTGTGGTATGTCTAAGTTATGGCACTGATTATGCTTTCTGTCTACAGTTTAAATCTATCCTTCCAGATAGAAAGACCAAAGTTGACATTTCAGTTGCTGGTCCGGTTGCTGGTGCTGCACTGTCCTTTTCCATGTTTGCTGTTGGCCTGCTGCTTTCTTCAAATGCAGATGCTGCAGGAGACTTGGTACAAGTGCCCAGTATGCTGTTTCAAGGTTCGCTGCTTCTTGGGCTCATAAGCCGAGCTTCTCTTGGTTATACGTATGTCCTTACTTTGCTCCTGTGCTTTATTTTGAACGTCTTTCCGCTAAGATCTGGGGCTTTTGCCCCTTGATATGTGTCCTTGCATGTCATATGACGCGTAAATGGAGCTAGAGCTATCTTGCTAAGACAGATGACTTACTGAGTCAAACCAAACCCTAATTTTAGACAAGCTGTTTCCATAGGACTCAAAATTTGAACGGCGCTGATTGATAGGTCTTCGCAATGAAAGAAGTAGAGGATAGCTAAGTGAGACATTTATCAAAAGCCAAAGCTGAAAAAATTTATCGAATAATAACTTCTGTAATGGTTCAAGAAGCGGACTTGAATAACATCCAGCAACAGATTATCTTAATACACTCAGTCAACTTTTTCGTCCTGTGTCATAGACAGCCAAAGATCGTAGCCCAACCGGTTGCCTTGGTTGACGCGGTGGCTGTCAGTCATCGCTGCCATCCGGCGAGTCGTTGGCGTCTGCCGTGCCATCGCCGGCAGCTACAGTTCAGAGAGAGAGGGGGGAGATGTTTGCTCACTGGTCATCGTGGTCTTGGGATTCGAATGCGGTCATCAGAGGTTAACCTACGACCTGCGGGGTCTTAGGTCTCCGGGAGCCGCCGATTTCCCTTCATCGGCCGCCGGTTGCTCACTCCGTCGAGTTTTCGTGTTCATCAGGTGAGTTTTCTCAGATTTGTCTCCGGGGGGTGGGTTTTCTCCTCTGCTGAAGTGAGGGCTGTGCTGGTCGGCGGTTTCTGTCCCCGCCGGCTCCCTCTGTGCTGGCAAATCAGTCGCCGACGACTTTTTCGGCGACCAGAATCTCGCTGGAATATCGCCGGCGCACTGTTTTCGAATCCCTGTTTTGAGGACAGCCCGGAGGTGGTGTTGGTCTTGACGTTTTGAACTCCGGTGAGCCATTTCCACCTTGGGTTGGTGTCTCGCTCTCTCTTTTTCATCCAGTTCTAATTTGTACTTCGCTGTAGAGCTTGTATTAGCTGGTATTATGAGGGGGGGGATGCAAGAAATTTGTGGCTATTGAAAGTAAGTCATTTGATCTCAGTGTGATTGGAAATAAAGAGGACAGATTGAAAATCTCAGGGAATGGGAGGGGGAGGAGATTTTTCATTTTTTTACCTGAACCAGTTGTTTTGTGGTTGGTAAGAGCTTGCGGTAGGTTTAGGAAGTCTGAATCAGCTTCTTGGTGTAATCAAATGAGGCTTCATTCCAGGATTTATATGTTAGAATTCAAGAGCAATCATGCGGAGAAATTCTTGCAGCTTTCGATAATCAAAGAAGCTAATAGAACTTTCATTATTTTCCCAGCTGGTTGGAATGAATAGGGTTGGGTTAAAATCTTTGATTCAATAGCTGAGATTGTGGGTCAGTCTCCCCTCGAGCCAGTTTTGCAACTGAAAGGGTGCAACTTGCAAGCACTGAAGTCTAAGAGCTTTGGGGTGGACCTAGCTCCCCCGCCACCAGCCCCAGGATGTTGCCCTCAGTGTGGTTTTGTTGGTGAACCAGCAAGCTTTCTCCGCTCCTATGCTGGTGTTTTGTCATCTCCTCCTTTGACTACTAACTTGGGGTTAAGTTCCTCAATAGAACCATCCTCGTCTCTAGAGGCTCAAGGGAATGGTGAGACTCCTAAGTTAACTAGGAGAAATGGCAAGTATCTTGGGCATGTCTATAGACGTCAACCAAATCAGGTCTATGTTTGTAGGAGCTCCCTGGGTTTAACCTCGAATGAAACTAATAGAGGCACAACTACCAATGTGGAGGTAGCAGTAGCAAAAGTAGCAAAAGGAGTCCCTGATGCCTCTCTTGCCTTGTTAGCTTCTACTTCAAGTTCTCTTTCAGTTGATAAGGTTGCATGGGTTGATCCAGCAAGGCTGGAAGCTGATATCTCTAGTCAGTTTTATATGGGCACACCCATGTTTCCAGTGAGGGATGATTATGCTCCTCCATTAGTAAGGAATGAGCTGGTGAAGAGTGTTTTTCTTCTTGTTCGACCTATGTGCTATCTTCTCCCACTTTGGCGTCAACTCATATGCCTTTCACTTCTTATTCTTGGCTCAATGATAAGATTGACCAACCTACTGCCTTGCTGGTTAATCTTCTTTTTTTTTTTTTTGGTGGGAAATCACTCCTCTCATTCTGCTGATTTGTGCCTTGGTGTATTTGGTGGTGTACCTTGCGACTTACCCAGAGAAGTGGTTCGGGATGCACTTGCTATGAGTTTAGGAGCTCAAAGTAGCGCATCTTTTTCAGAGGTGGTTAACAACAGGTGTGAGCATCTTGTGCACCATGATTGGCCATTAGCGTCCATTGCGCAACCTAATGTTGAAGATGTGGAAACTCCTCTAGCTATTGATTTCTCCTTTCTTCAGAGTTCAAATGATTCGTTCTCAGTAGAGGATATTTGGGATGGAGAAAATGTTAATTCTGTGAATATATCAAAATGGGTGGCTTCCAAGCTCAAAAGTATTGCTGCCATTATTTGTGTGGCATTTTCAGGCTATGACAGTGAAGTTACTCATTTACTTTCTAGAGTTGAAAAAAACAGTGTTGTGCCTAAACAGAGTGTGCAAAGGACACCATCGGCAATCAGAAGGCAAAGAGAATTAAGGAGGCTTGAGTTTGGTGTGAACTATGATCAGGCAAGCACCTCTTCCAGTGGGATCTTGGTTCCGTATGTTTGGGATGTTGTCTTGGAATGTGAGAGGCATCAATGATCTTCGCAAGAGAGATGTCTTAAAAAGCTTTTTGAGATATTGGAAATGTGATCTGATTTGTCTGCAAGAGACAAAGTTAGAAGAAGTTTCATGTTCTGTTGTTCATAGTTTATGGGGGAACTATTCTATTGATTTTGTTTTTCTTAAAGTTGAAGGTGCTTCTGGGGGCATCATAGTGATGTGGGATAAGAACACCTTCAACTTTGTATCCTCTTCTTAGGGAGAATTTTCCTTTACCTGCATATTTCAAATGGTAGACGGTGGCTTCACATGTGCTTTTTCTGGGGTTTACGGTTCTCAAGATAGATTTGATGAATTGAGGTTTTGGGAGGAGCTTTGACGAACTAGAGATGGATGGCCTGGACCATGGTGTATCGGGGGAGATTTCAATGAAATTTTATATCCTCAAGAAAGGAGTTCGGGATTATGTCCAACGAATACTATGTTGGAGTTTAATGACTTCATCAATTATGCGACTTTAGTGGATCTTCCTTTGCGTGGGAGTGGTTATACGTGTTCTCGGAGTGGTGGGGAAGCTGTTTGCTCGAGGTTGGACCGCTTCTTGGTTTTTTTGGACTGGGAGGAACATTTTCCAGACTCACTTCAGACTAGATTGCCAAGGCATCTTTCAGATCATTTCCCAATAACTCTAGAGAGGGCCAAGCTGGAGAGGGGGAATGTTCCTTTCAAATCCGAGAACATGTGGCTCAAAGTTGAGGGGTTCTCTAACCTTGTTAAAAAATGGTGGGAAGAGGTGGAAGTTGAAGGCTCTGTTAGTTTTGTGATTGCGAGGAAGCTGAAGTTTGTTAAAGAGGAGTTGAAGAAATGGAACAAAGAAGTCTTGGGGGATATTAAGTTAAGGAAATACAAACTGCTGGATTCTGTTAATGCGCTTGATGCGAAAGAAGAATCTGATGGTCTCAGCAGTGATGAAATAAACCAAAGGAGGGTGGCAAGAGGGGAGTTTGTAAGGGTATTGCACATGGAAGAAGTTTCTTGGGGGCAAAAGTCAAGGGCTCTGTGGCTTAGAGAGGGGGATCGCAACATAAAGTTTTTCCATAGAACTGCCAATCTGCATAGGAAGTTCAACTTCATGTCAGGGGTGGAGATTGAGGGGAATCGTTATGAAACAATTGAAAGTATGAAAAGCTCTATACATGACTTATATAAGAAGCTGTTCTCTGAAACTGAACGCTGGAGGCCGAAAGTGGAAGGCTTATCGTTGCCCTCTTTATCTACCTCTGCCAGGGAGGTTCTTGAGATGTCATTTGATGAAGAAGTCATTAGAGCTCTACATGATTGTTGTGGGGATAAGGCGCCTGCTCAGATGGAATGACTATGGCTTTCCTTCAAGCATATTGGGATACGGTGCGAGAGGATGTGTTGACTATGTTCTCGGAGTTTTACACTAATGGAAAATTTGTCGCTAGCCTTAATGCTGCTTTCATAGGGCTTATTCCAAAGAGAGCTGATGCACAAAATATCAAGGATTGTCGCCTAATTAGTTTGATTGGATGTATTTATAAGTTACTCTCAAAGGTGTTAGCTCGTAGGTTGAGATGTGTAATTGGGGGCCTCATTTCTGAGAATCAGAACGCCTTTGTTGTGGGCAGGTAGATTTTGGATGCAGTACTCATTGCAAACGAGTTTATTGACTCCAGGACCAAGACAGGTAAGCCGGGGGTTATTTGTAAGCTTGACATCGAGAAGGCTTATGACCATGTCAATTGGGATCTTATTTACGTGATGAGAAGAATGGGGTTTGGGGAGAGATGGGTTGCTTGGATTCGCCATTGTATTTCTTCTGCTTCTTTTGCAGTGTTAGTTAATGGCTCCCCTTCTCAATTCTTTTCTGCCTTTGGAGGGTTGCGCCAGGGTGACCCTATCTTCCCTCTTCTGTTCTTATTGGTGATGGAAGTGTTCACAAGGATGATTAATTCGGCTGCCACAGTAGGGCTAATTTCTGGTTTCTCTGTAGGCCGGTTGAATGAATCTGCCACTGATGTCTCCCACCTACTCTTTGCTGATGATATGATTATCTTCTGTGATAATGATTGCGAGCAAAATAGTGAACTTGCGTGGCATTCTTATTTGGTTTGAGACGGTGTCTGGGCTAAGAGTTAATCTGTCAAAGAGCTCTATCTTACCAGTCGGGCAAGTGGACAATATTCAATTGCTTGCAGGGATTTTAGGATGCTCTATTGGTTCTTTAACTTCATCTTATCTTGGTCTTCCTCTTGGTGCAAAATTTAAGGATAAATCCATTTGGGCACCGGTGATCGAGCGTTTTGAGAGAAGACTTTCTGGGTGGAAATCAAAATATCTCTCCAAAGGGGGGAGACTGACACTTATTAAAAGTGTTTTGTCGAGCATTCTAGCTTACTTTCTCTCACTCTTCTCTTTACCAGTCTCAGCGGTTAATAAGGTGGAAGCTATTTAGAGAAAATTCCTTTGGGGGTCCTTTGATAGTGACTTCAAATTTCATCTTGTTAGATGGAATATTATCAAGAATCTCATACTGGAAGGGGGATTAGGTGTTAGAGATCTTAGACTCTTCAATGAAGTATTGTGAGGCAAGTGGTTGTGGAGATATATGAATGAGAAGGATAGCCTATGGAGAAGGGTGATTAGGAGCAAATATGGGGATAATGGTCTTGGATGGTGTCCATCCAAACCAAGTGGTGCTCATGGGCAAAGTTTATGGAGGTTCATTCACAAAGGATGGGGAAGATTTTTTTCATCATGTTTTCTTCGAGGTTGGTGATGGTTCTTCTATTTTGTTTTGGCACGACCGTTGCTGTACGGAAGACCCTCTGCGAGATAGGTTCCCCTCTCTTTATGTGCTTACGGTTAATAGAGATGCTACTATTGCAGATTTTTGCCAGGGCCTAGCACTATTGTGTGGTCTCCTGTGTTCATCCGTGATGCTTTGGTGGATGACACTATCCTTGCCACATTTCTCAGTAAGTTGAGTGAGATTTCATTTCATGACTCACCTGATACGGTTACTTGGGATCACAACCCTAAATGTTTTTTCACTGTTAAATCTTATTATTTAAAGCTCCTCTTTAATTCTACCTTCGCTATGAAGTCTAGACTTTTGGGGCGGTTCTCTTGGAAAATCATTTGGAAGAGTTTGGCTCCCTTGAAGGTGCCAGTTTTTGTGTGGGAAGTTTCGCATGGGAGTATTCTGATATGTGATAATTTACAAAAGAAGGGAATTATTTTGGTGAACAGATGTTCTATGTGCAAAGACGATTTGGAGTCTCCTGATCACCTATTATTACTACATTGTCAATTTGTAAGGGCTCTGTGGGAGTTATCCTTTAGTTGCTTGGGAGTCTCCTGGGTTGTCTCGGATTCTGTGAGAAATCATCTTTTGGCTTGGGAGGGTGCCTTTGGTAGGAAAGTTAAAGATAGAAGTGTCTTATTGATCCCACATGCGATGTTTTGGGCTATTTGGCGAGAGAGAAACAAAAGAGTCTTTGAAGGAGAGGAGACGCCCCTTCAACGAATTAAAGATATTCTTATCAAGACTTTTTTTCTGGGATAGTGGGAACTTTTGTGATTCTTCTTTTGATGTAATTGATTTTGTGGATAGGTTCCATCTAGGGTGTACATAATCCTTTTGTAGGATGCCTGCTTGCATCCATCCCTCTATACATTTTTAGTTTAATATATTTTACTCTTTTTCCTTATCAAAAAGATTATCTTAATACACTTAGATTTCTAGGTGAATCTGTTATGGTGATAACTGCAGAATTTTATTTGCTTTCTGATGCTATGGTCACTTTAACTTCTGGTTGCTGTATCTTTGTACAGAGCTATGCATGCTGCTGCAGTTTCAATTCATCCCCTCGTAATAGCTGGGTGGTAATGCTTTTGTATTGTATTTGCCTCTTGTGACTTATTTGTGGTGTGTTCTGTTAATGATCTTTAATACAACAATCCTCCTTACAGGTGTGGTCTAACAACCACTGCTTTCAATCTGCTTCCAGTTGGGTGTCTTGATGGTGGGAGAGCTGTTCAGGTATGGAATACCTTCGTCCCTTCTGTTGGCCAAAATATGTGCATGATGGATGGATAATAAGCAAGGATGTGGTGCTGAACTTGTTGATAATTGATGAGTCATCAATATTTGTTATTCAGTTGTGCTTGTTTTTCCTTGCATGTATTTCTGAGTTTTGTTCTTGAGATGTATTTGCTCTCCACATGGTAGTTACTACATTCTGTCCCAAATTTCTGGTCTAAAGTACATGGATGAAATTGATTATTGATGGACTTTCACTTCTGATTTGTTGCCACAAGAAACCCCCCCTCCAAAAAAAACAATGCTAAGATGTTCCTAGCACCGATTTCTTGCTTAGTTTGAAAAGGTGCAGGTGAGGCGCGCCTAGGCGAGAGGCGCACGGGCTGGCGCCTCACCCACATCCAGGCGACGCCCATTCCTGAAGCCACGCGAGGCGTGCGCCTCATGGCGCCTTACACAGAGGCGCAAGGCGAGCCAGGCGCGCGCCCAGAGGAACTTAAGGCTTCCTTCGAAAAAAAAAGGAAAGAATTGGAAGAAAACACTTAAACTTGCCTCGGCTGCCTCCTTCATCCTCTCAACTGAAGTGTTCTCTACCATTCGAAACCCTAGAGGACTCAACTCTTCTCAGTCGAAGCCTTCATCTCGGTCGACCAGGTATGTGTATGCTTTCTCTTCTTCTCTTCTTCGTCCTGCTGTTCTTCTTCTCTTCTTCGTGCTGCTCTGCTTCTTCTCTGCTTCTTCTCTGCTACAGTCGACCAGCCGGCCATGGCTGTGTTGCCTTCTTCTCCTTTTTTTTTCGTTTTTCTCTCTCCCTTAAGGTCTCATCCTCTCTTTCGGCGTTCTCTGTCTCTGTTTGAGCCATTTTCATCGCCTTTCCTCCCCTGTTTTCGCATTACCGACTTCTCAAGTTCTCCTCCTCTGTTGTGTCTTTCGGGTTCCTCAAGGCAGTGCTCTGTACGAACCTTCTTGACTTCTTCAGCAACAAATTCACCCTTTTTTTTTATTTGCTTTGTTGTCTGACTTGTGTCTATCGGGTTCCTCTGTTTTGTCCTTTTTTTTTTTTGGGTGTGAAATGCAATTAGTAATTAGTGTCTCACTAACTATTTGCTTAATTGCTATGGAATTTTAGTTCGAGAGTTGAAACGGTGAGTTAAATGGAGGATTCAAACCCAACCGGTAACACTTCGGGTTCGGGTTCGGCTTTCTCTAAATCGTTAGACCCCGGAAGGAAGTATGGGAAGCAAGATCCAACAAATAGAAATAATTTCTTTTGCAATTTTTGCGGAGTGAGAACCACCGGGGGTGTTTTCCGACTAAAACAACATCTAGTTGGTAGGCATCGAAACACACTAGCTTGTCAAAGGGTTCCCGAGCATGTTAAGAAAGAAATCCAAGATTACATGGACCTTAAAAAGGCGAGTAAAGAAGCCTATGATATGTCTAAATGCTTGCCACAAAGCTATTTTGATGAAGAAGATGATGATGATGAGTGTGTTGAGATGCCTAAGGGAGGAAAATTCACAAGTGGTGGGTCAAAAGGTAGTAATAGCATGCCTTCAAAGAGATCAAAGACAAAAGGTCCAATAGATATGTTCTTTACTCCTAATCCCGCAGATGTTGTGAAGGCAAGAAAGGAAGGGAAGGATCAAGGAAGGCAAAAGACTTTAAATGAGATGTGTAGGAAAGATCTAAGGAACAAAGTTTGTAGGGATATTGCTAGATTCTTCTATGATGGTGCTATTCCTTTTAACTTACTTACACTTGATAGTTTTCAAGTCATGTGTGAGTCTATTGGTCAATTTGGCCCGGGTTTAAAACCACCTTCAATGTATGAGGCAAGGATTCCTCTCCTCAAAAAAGAAGTGGAGGATACCGAGAAAGCAATGGTAGAGAACAAGAAAGAATGGGCTCAAAAGGGTTGTTCAATATTATCTGATGGATGGCGTGATTCCACGGTTCAAAAAGACATTGTTAACTTTCTTGTGAACTCTCCTAAGGGTTCGGTCTTTATTAGATCGATGGATGTTTCCGATGTTGCGAAGGATGCAAATCTTCTATTCAAAATTCTTGATGATTTGGTGGAGGAAATTGGAGAGGAGAATGTGGTCCAAGTGGTGACTGACAATGCATCTAATTATGTCAAGGCTGGTAAGAATTCTTCTCTAAAAGTTTTGAATGACTTGAATTAGTTTTTTGCCTTTTTGGTTACATTTTTAGTTTCTTACTTTCTTACATCACTCGTGTTAAAATAAATTTATGTAGGGAAGTTGCTAATGGCTAAGAGGCCACATCTATATTGGACTCCATGTGCCGCACATTGTCTTGACCTCATCTTGGAAAATATTGAAAATCAAGTTCCAAAGGTCAAGATTGCATTAAAGAAGAGCATGTTCATCAATGCTTACATCCATAGCTCCGTTCCTCTTCTTAACATGATGAGGCGGTTCACGAGTCAAAAAAATTTGCATAGACCGGCTATCACAAGATTTGCCACTTTCTTCATCACTCTTTCTTCTTTTCACAAGCAAAGAAATGCGTTGAGGAAGATGGTAACTTCACAAGAATGGAATGAGAGCAAATGGTCTAAGGAAGCAAAAGGGAAGAAGATGGCATCCTACATTTTACAAGAGAGCTATTGGAAGAATGTTCTTTATTCTCTTAAGTTGACAAGCCCTCTTGTTAAGGTTCTTCGGATTGTTGATGGAGAAAAGAAGCCTCCAATGGGTTATATTTATGAGGCCATGGATAGAGCTAAGGAAGCCATTGCTAAAAGCTTTGGACATAAAGAGGAGAATTATGAAATGGCATTCAAGTTTATTGATACGCGATGGGAATGCCAACTTCACCAACCTTTGCTTGCGGCCGGGCATTTTCTAAATCCGGAAATTTATTATTCAAACCCAAGCATCGAAGATTGTAGGGAAGTTGTCCAACGTTTATATGATTGCATAGCAAGGTTGGTTCCGGATTTGGCAATTCATGATAAGATTCTCCAAGAATTAAACTTGTACAAAAATACTCAAGGCCTCTTTGGGATGAACATGGCTAAAAGACAAAGGAATGCATTAGCTCCTGGTAAGAATATTAGATAAGTTTGCCTATATATTTTTCTCTTTTGTTTTCCTTAAAATATTATAATCGAAGATAACTTTTCAATTTTATTTTCTACTAGCTGATTGGTGGAGTAATTACGGAGCTGAAGCACCTAATTTGAAGAAGTTTGCCATTCGTGTTCTTAGCCTCACTTGTAGTGCAACCGGGTGTGAAAGGAACTGGGGTGTGTTTCAACACGTAAGTTAGAAAAATCGAATGTTAATCCTTTTGATAATTTATCGTTTACATTTATCAATATTTAGTAATGAAGTCTAATGAAACTTATTTTCTTGTTACCAGCTTCATACCAAAAAGAGAAATCGATTAGCCCAGTCTCGCTTGAATGACTTGGTCTTTGTCAAAGCGAATCGTGCTTTGAAGCGTAGACGTGAAGAGAGTACCTCCGTGGATCCCATCCTCTTAAAGGACATTGATGAAAGTAATGAGTGGTTGCTTGGAAGGATGGATGGTGATTCAGATGATGATACTCTTGTATTTGAGGATGATAATTTGACATGGGCTGCTGTTGCCCGAGCCTCTGTGGCAGATGAGCCTAATTATTACACTAGACGTAGAACATTTCAAGGAAGCACCACTAAGCAAGGCTCTATGTCTAACAAGGATAAAGGAAAGGCTCTTGCTTCATCTTCTAGGCCTCGTGGACAATTTCAATTAGTTGATGAAGATGAAGATGAAGATGAAGATGAGGATGGGGATGAGGATGAGAATGTTGCAGAGTATCAAGAGGAGGAGGAAGAGGACATAGGAGATGACGATGTTGGTGGATTTGATGATGTTGATCCTGACCATGTGGTGTTGGATGATGATGATGACGACGTCGTCGTCTAGTTGATCTTAGATTGCTTTAAGAACTATGTTATATGTTCATTTTTTCTTTCATGACTATGCTTGTTTCTTTGTTTCTAAACTTCTACTAAGTTCTTGTGTGTGTGTTTTCACTTTTTAGAATATTGTTACACTAAATTACCGTCTTGTGGACTATTTGCGATACTTTTGGTGCTTATATTGATGTCTAATTCTTCTTTGATGTCACTATTTTACTCAATTATCATAAATAAGTCATGAAAACTGCTTTCAAACCTTTTTTTAGCTAAAAAAAGGTTCGCGTCCTTGAGGCGCGCGCCTTCGCCTCACGCCTCGGGACCCTTTGCGCCTCAGTGCGCCTCGCGCTTTTTCAAACTAAGATTTCTTGGGTCTAAAAGGCCTAAATTGCGGATGTTCTATGCTTCTAGTCCAAATGCATATCCCAATCTGAATCCAAATCCATGACTGAATCTTGCCTGGGCTGGGAAAATTCCGTGTTTCTAGTATTATAATTTTTGTTACTGGGTTTATTCAAGGAGTTTGCGATGAACTGTTCGTCCAATGCACTATTTCTTTTGTTTTTAGACCCAGAAAACTTTCTTTAAACAGAGAACAAAGAACACTAACATAGTTAAGGACGAGGAATTCTTCGAAAGCAATGTTGATACATAATAGCCCACTTATCATGCTGAGTATGAGACAAGGGATACCTTGAAAAGGATCGATTAGTAGTGAAGTGAAAGAAGAAAATTTTGACATATTGCTTTTAACCTTTGGGGCCAACGACTTTTTGGTTGGCTTGTTCTCTTTAAGGATCATTGTCATTTGGGACTCTCAAGCTTTGGAGCTTATTGCCTCCCGAGTAGGGGTTTTTTTCCTGTATGCTTAAAGTTGAGGTTCATGCAAGATAACTTTGTGTGGGTTTTGATTGGGCTTTATGGTCCTAATGATGATCCTTTACGGGCAGATTTATGGGATGAGTTGACTACTTTCATGTCTTTATGGGATATCCCTTTGTGTTTGGGAAGAGATTTCAATGTGCTCAAGTTCCCCTTTGAAAGATCGTTTGGAGGAAGATTGTTATCATCTCTCAGTGATTTTTTTGCATTTTGTATTTATTAATTCCTGTAATCTAATGGATCCACCTCTGGAAGGTGCACATTTTACTTGGTCTAGCCATGAGGAGGTTCCAGGCTTGTCTCGAATTGACAGGTTCCTTTTCTCCGAGGAATGAGAAGATCATTTTCAGGGGATTTATCAAGTAGTCCTTCCTGGGATTACTTTTGATCATGTTCCAAATCTTCTCCATTGGTGATGTCCCTCTGCTAGAAGGCTGTTCAAATTCGAAAATGTGTGGCTCGAGGTGGACTGTTTCTCTGATCTTGTGAAAGCTGGGTAAGGTGAGCTTCTTGGTGCTGCTTCTCAGTTTCATTTTGGGAAAAAATTTAATTTTTTGAAATTGAAATTGAAAGAGTGCAACATAGATGTTTTTGGGCATATGGAGAGTAAGATGACAACTTTGGTGGAGAAGTTAAAGCATTTAGATGATAAGGGGCAGCAACGTACCATTACTCATGCTGATAGAATCCGAAGATTGGAGGTGAAGAAAGAGCTCTTTCAGGCAAAATTGGGTTGAAATCTTCCGGAGGCAATGAGCCAAACAACATTGGATGAAAGATGGTGACCGTAATACCAAATTTTTTCATAGAGTGGCTAATAGGAGGAGATTTAATGCCATCATAAAATTAAAGTGGATAATTAGGTATTTCATGAGGATTCAACTTTGAAAAGTGCCATTGTTCAATACTATAAGAGTCTTTATTATGAAAAATCCACCTTGACCTTTCCTGGATGGGATCTCTTACAATTCTGAGGGTGTTGATGATGCCATAGACCTCAAAAGGACCTTCTCAGAGGAGGAAGTGTGGATTGCCATCAATGACTTAAGGAACGAGAATGTTCCCTCCCTGATGGTTTTAATATTGCCTTTTTTCTACAGTGGTGGAGTATAGTTAAGGGGATATTATAGGTTTGTTTGCTGATTTTCATGAGAGATGTACTTTTAGAAAAAGTTTCAATGCCACTTTTTAAAGTTTGCTTCCCGAAGTGCTGGGCTGATGATATCAAGAAGTTTAGGCCTATTAGTCTTGTGGGCAGTGTTTACAAAATTGTAGCTAAAGTCCTTGCTTCTAGGTTGAGAAAAGTCACAGGCAAAGTTGTTAGCCCGAATAAGCATGCTTTCGTTCATGGTTGTCAAATTTTGGATGCAGATGTGATAGCTAGTGAGTGTATTGACTCATACGTTAGATCTACTATATACGGAGTTCTCTATGAGCTTCATATTGAAAAAGCTTATGACCATCTTTCTTGGGACTTTCTCACGGCCACTCTTGAAAAAATGGGATTCCATAGCAGGTGGAGGAGATGGATTTTCTTTGGTATCTCTACCATTCGTTTCTTGGTGCTTGTCAATGGTGAAGTAATTGGATTTTTCTCTAGTTCGAGGGGGTCACGAGAAGGTGACCCTTTGTCCCCCCTTTTATTTATTTTTGTAATGGAGACCTTCTGGCTAACAAAGCTATTGAAGTTGCCTCTTGGAATGTTTTCTTATCGCTAACTCTCACTTATAAAGTATGTTGATTTCCTACTTTCTTTTTGTGGATGTTACGTTGCAAACGTGAGGAAAGCAATTTGGGTTTTTTGATATGTACTTTGCTGATATTTGAGGCTTTGTCTAGCCTTAGGGTTAACTTATCAAAAAGTATTCTCATTACTATTGGCGAAGAGCCACATATTCTTGATCTAGTAGAGTTCTTTGGTTGTGGGGTTGGCTATTTTCCATCTTCCTATCTTGGCCTTGCGTTTGGTACTCCTTTTAAATGCAAGGCTGTGTGGGAACCTATTGTGGAAAGGTTTCATAAGAGACTAGCCGGATGAAAATCTAAACTTCTCTCAAGAGGGGGTAGACTAACTTTATTGTTAGCACCTTATGGAGTCTCCCTATTTATTTCGTGTCTTTATTTACCATTCTGGCTAGCATTTCCGCTAGATTAGAAAAATTATGAGAGATTTCCTTTGGTTGGCCAACGAACCTAATACTACTTTTCCTTGGTTTAATAAGGATGATGCTTGCCATTTGAAACATGAGGGTTGCCTTGGCATTAGATGTCTCCGCGAAATAAGTGAAGCTATCAAGTCTAAATGGCTTTGGAGGTTTGCCAATGAAAAGGACTCTATGTGGAAAAAGGTGGTTGTCATGAAATATGGGGTCGACAACTTTGGTTGGTGGAGTAAGATCTCTTGTGCTCATGGAGTGGGCCTGCTGGGAATTTATTATAAGTGGCGTTGACCATGTTCGTTCTCTCATCCAATTTAAGGTGAAAAATGGGTCGAAGGTCTTGTTTTGGCACGACTCTTAGTGTGGAGATCAACCTCTTAAGTTTCAATTCCCAAATCTTTTTAGGATGACACGACTGAAAGATGCAACTATGCAAGAAGTGTTCTCTTGGAATGGGGATTAAAACCATTGGAATATCACTTTCTTGAAAAGCCTGAATGATTGAGAGGAAGAGGATGTGCTTAGCTTTTAGCTTTGCTAGCTAACACTAATGTTGTTCTTGAGGGAGAAGATGAGACCCATATGCCTCATAACTCAAATGGGCGATTCACCGTCCAAACTAAAAAGTTATTGTGAAGAGATATTTAAAGGGTCAACTCAACTCGATTTTCCAAGAAAGGCTGTTTGGAAGTCCAAGGCTCCTACCCAAGTGTGTTTTCTAGCTTGGGAGGCAACTAAAGGAAAGATTCCTACGAGGGACATGCTCAAAAGGAGAAACTTTAAGTTGGCTAGTAGTAGGTTTGTAGGTGTTCAAGGTGTTTTGTGGAGGAAGAGTCAGATGACCACCTTTTTGTCCATTGTTGAATGGTCTGATTGGTTTCGATTTTATGGTATTTGTCATTATCGTTGATGGGGATTAGTTGGGTACATCCTAAAAGCACAAGAGATGTGTTGGTGGCTTGAAAAAGAAGGTTAAAGAAGTGTTGGTCTTTGGAGTTTGAAAGTTGATGGCTTTGGCTATTTGATGTACTTGGAAGGAGAGAGAGAGCCAAATTTTTGAGGGCAACGCTAGGACTATTTAAGATTTCAAACTTTATTTTTTGAGAATGTTGTATAGTTGGAGTCAAGTTCTCGATCACGGTACCAATATGAGTTTTTTGGATTTTGTGGGTAGGACTATTATTGAAAGCTTGAGGACATGATGTTAATTTGTGATTGCCTTCTTTTGTTGATGGGTGACATCCCCTTGGAATCGTTCAATACAATTTGTGATTACTCAAAACTGGTTGTATGATCAAGTGTAGGGCAAGTGCTATGGAGAGATTTTCAGTGAACGATGTGCAACCAAGGGGCATTAAGTTTGCAAACTTGATATGGACAACTATTAGGTAAGTGCTAAGGGGATATTACAAAGTACTTGAGCGACAAAGGAAAAAAGGTGCTTGCTTAAGATTTGCAGCCTTAAATCTAAACATCCATGAGCTTAAGCTATGCCCTGTCCTTGCGAAGTTTAAGTATATGGGCTAAATCAAGTTTGATAACCCCATTCCGAGTTCTTCGAAGGTCATTATTATCCTTTTTTTTTTGACTAATCAAAAAGTACCTTAATGTGACAACAAGAGTGTGACCCATATATAGAAAGGATAAGTACAAAAATCATCATGCGCTCAAGTTCTTATACAAAATTTTATCTACAAAATCCAAAGGGAGAACTTATACGGATATGCCACAATGGAGCTCTTGGCCCCAACTATAAAAAGTTCTTAAAAGACAGAGCCTAATATTATAGGTCTTTCTCATCCTTTCATACCGTCCACCGACGATTCAAAATGAGGTTCTTTCATGCCAAAATGGCTACATCGGAAAAGTTTTGAATCAGATTGAACTAAATTTTAGTCATTTTTTCTGCTTCACCTTGGAAAGGCTGCAACACGACTCTAGAACAGGGAAAGGCCACAGTATCAGCTGTCATCACCATTCTACAATTGTTCTAAAATAGAGTAACGGAGTCTGTACCTTTAATGAATGAATTTTTTACTAATTTATATGGTATGTTTAATTTTTACATATATATATTACAGACCTTGCTGTATTATGCTATTAGTAAGATTGTAAATTCAATACTCAAAAGTACTAGTACCAAATATTCTTTGGTGAATTATTTTAAAGAATTCACCAATGATCTGCTATACGATTGCCATAATGTGCTTTCACAATACTGCATCCATTACTGAAATTTTGCAGCTCAAACTGTGTTTTGAATCCTTGTGTCCACTGTGTTGATCTTCTTGCTGCTCCTTCCCTTTGTGCCATTCTCTTATTATGCCTAACCCATATAAGTCTTGCTTCCTTCATGATATAGGGGCTACTTGTCTCTAATCATTGTATTTGTACCCTATATGATGTGCCAAGCAAGGAAATGGAGAAATTAAGTCTCCAAGAACCAAAGCAAAGCAAGAACAAAGGTAAAAGAAAGAGAAAACCGTAAACTAGCTTAAACTAGTTTTGGTTCAAGCAAAGAGAAAGAAGGATAATCTAGTATGAAGAAGGATAAGACACACTACCTTGATCATACTAGGGCTTTTAATCACACTTAGGGATAAGACATACCCCTCTAAGCAAGATTAAGACTCACTTGAACACCACTTTGATTAGTCAAATCAAAGATAAGCAAGAGAGAATTTAAATGAGAGAGAATGAATTCTATCTTTTCATCTATGTTAAATCTGCATTCTTACAACCTAAGGCCTCCCTTATGTAATAGGAGCCTTTAAAAAGCTGCCAAATAGGGAAGAAGGGACCATACACGTGCATAAAGTAAGAGGGAACCAAAAAGCAACAAACAAAAGCTGAAAAGTGCTTTATGCTTTTGTCTGCAACTTTTCAGTTTACAAGAGACAACTTTAAACGGCTATATCTCCTAGGTTTCTCAGCCAAATTGAGTGAAACAACCCTTGCTGGAAAGCTTAGGAAGTCAGTTTTCACGTGGCTCAAGTTATCCAACCAAGTCAAGAAAAGGAGTCCAAAGCACAAGAATTAGCTCAAATGGTCAAGAATATCATGACCGCCCAATCTGCCCAGATTCCAGCGCAGCAACCCAGTTTTGTGAGCTTGATTATTCAAGCTTAAATTGGATTTAAGAAGCTGCAAATCTACTTTTTGGAACCCTTAATATGTCAACTTTAAGGACATATAAAGAGTTCTAGGTTAAGACATTGAGTAATAAGTCAAGTGGAGCCATTTTTCGGATGCCGCAGAAACTGTCCCATCCTGCACATGCTGCACCTTTTGGCCTATATCTCCTAAACGGTAGCTCCAAATGGCCGACAACTTGAGCTACGTGAAAGCTGACTTCCTAAGCTTTCTAGTAAGGGTTGTTTCACCAAATTTGGCTGAGAAATCTAGGAGATATAGCTGTTTAAAGTTGACTATTGTAAACTGGAAAGTTGCTGACACTGCACATGCTGCACCTTTTGGCCTATATCTCCTTAACGGTAGCTCCAAATGGCCGACAACTTGAGCCACGTGAAAGCTGACTTCCTAAGCTTTCCAGCAAGGGTGTTTCACCCAATTTGACTGAGAAACCTAGGAGATATAGCCGTTTAAAGTTGTCCCTTGTAAACTGAAAAGTTGCAGACAAAAGTATAAAGCACTTTTCAGCTTTTGTTTGTTGCTTTTTGGTTCCCTCTTGCTTTATGCACGTGTATGGTCCCTTCTTCCTTCTTTGGCAGCTTGTTAAAGGCTCCCATTACATAAGGGAGGCCTTAGGTTGTAAGAATGCAGATTTGACGTAGATGAAAAGATAGAGTTCATTCTCTCACATTTAAATTCTCTCTTACTTATCTTTGATTTGGCTAATTATAGTGGCGTTCGAGTGAGTCTTAATCTTGCTTAGGGTGGTGTGTCTTATCCCTAAGTGTGATTAAGAGGCCTAGTGTGATCAAGGTGGTGTGTCTTATCCTTCTTCATACTAGATTATGCTTCTTTCTCTTTGCTTGAACCGAAACTAGTTTAGGCTAGTTTACGGTTTTCTCTTTCTTTTACCTTTGTTCTTGTTTTGCTTTGGTTCTTGGAGACTTAATTTCTCCATATCCTTGCTTGGCACATCATATTTGGTATCAGAGCTTAGGCTACCCTCTTGGCCTAGCTTCCACCCCAAACACATTCCCAAACACAAACCACAAAACTTGTTGTTTTCACCCGTGCTAGGCAGAAAGTTAGCACGGTCACTCTGTGCCACCATAGCACGACCGTGCCACCCTTAGTCTGTGCTATTTCACTTGTTTAAAGCCACCTAGCTCAAGCATGACTAGTAGCATGAGCTTGGAGGAAAGATTTGAGGCCCTCATGAGGAAACTTTGAAGAAGTGAGGAGCAAAAATGAGTACTTGAAGACGCAAGTTGTAAAATCCATGAGCAACCAAAGAAGGAACTTTCGAAGTACTCCTTCTCATGAATCTTCCGAATCCGAGGAAAACCATGAAGAAGAGGAAAGCAACCCCTTTGCTTCCTCTCGTGATGAAGGCCGTCCAAGAGTAAGAAGAAATCAAAGAAATTCCTATCCTTCCTTGGATTTCAAGGTCGAGATTCCGGAGTTTGAAGGTCGTTTGCATCCGGGTGAGTTTCTTGAGTGGCTACAAACCGTAGCGAGGGTTTTTGAGTACAAGGATGTACCCGACAACAAGAAGGTGAGGTTGGTAGCACTTAAACTACGAAAGTATGCCTCTCTTTGGTGGGAGAACTTGATTAAAAAAAGGGCTAAGAGAGGTAAGACAAAGATTAGAAGTTGAGAGAGAAGGATCGCTTTCTTCCTCCCTCTTACCTTCAAGGCAACTACTCTAAACTCCATAACCTTCAATAAGGGGGTTTGAGTGTTGAAGAATACACAAGGGAGTTTGAGAAGCTCTTGATCAAGTGTGACATCCAAGAAAGTGAAGATCAAACTATTGTGAGATACTTGAGTGGTCTTGATCCAAGGTATGCTCATGTAGTTGAACTCCAATAATACTCCTCTTTTGATGATGTTTGTGTACTAGCCCATAGAGTTGAACAACAAAAGAAGTCCAAGCCCTTTAAGAAAGACCTACCCAAACCTCCTTTACCCAAGAGCCCACCCTTTAACAAGGGGAGTTTCCAACCCCCTCCTAAACCGACAACTTCTCTTCCCAACAACCCCTCAAAGAACCCAACTCCACAAAATAAACCCCCATTCGGCACTAACTCCAACCGAAGGTGTTACAAGTGCCAAGGCTTGGGTCACATAGCTTCGGAGTGCCCAAACTGAAGAGTTGTCACCTTGGCCGAGTATGAAGCAACTCAAGTGGAGGAGGAGGAAGGGAAGAAAGACTTGTGTCTCATGGAAGGCATGGATGAGGTAATAGAAGAGGCGGATGAAGGGGACTTGCTTGTTCTAAGAAGAACTTTGCATGGTCTCAAGGGAAGTCAAGATGAGTAAAGAGAGAACATCTTCCATTCAAGATGCACTATCAAAGAAAAGGTGTGTTCACTCATCATTGATAGTGGGAGTTGCCCCAATATTGCATCCTCAAGCATGGTGGAGAAGTTCCAACTCAAGGCCACGACTCACCCTCACCCCTACACCATTCAATGGTGGAACCAAGGGAAAGGCCTCCAAGTTAACTCTAGGTGCCTTATTTCTTTGAGCATAGGTAAGAATTATCATGATGAACTTTGGTGTGATATTATACCCATAGATGCTTGTCATATTTTATTAGGGAGACCTTGGTTATTTGATAGGAGAATCTTACATGATCGTTTCTTAAACACTTATTCCTTCACCAAGGATGGTAAAAAGATCATCCTAGCCCCACTTTCTCCCTCTCAACTCACAAAGTCCAAACCACAAAAGAGCCAAGACCAAACCGAAATGCTACTTACCCTTGGAGAACCTTTTCTTAAAGTCTCACAATATGAGTTCAAGGACTTGAGAGAATGGTTGCTCTTCTCCCTTGAAAAAGCCGAAACTTCCCTCCCTCAAATTCACCCCTTAGCCACTTCATTACTTGAACAATTTTCCCATGTGTTCCCAGAAGATATACCCCACGGCCTCCCTCTAAAAAGAACCATCCAACATCACATTGATCTCATTCCCAGTGCTATCTTCCCAAACAAGGCGGTCTATAGAATGAACCCAAAAGAAACCATGGAAATCCAAAGGTAAGTTGATGAGTTGATAGCCAAGGGTCTTATGAGGGAAAGTCTTAGCCCATGTGCTATGCCCGCCCTCCTAGTCCCAAAGAAAGATGGTTCAATGAGGATGTGTGTGGATAGTCGAGTCATAAACAAGATCACCATTAAGTATAGGCATCCCATACTTTGGTTGGAGGACATGTTGGATGAGCTTCATGGTTCAAGAGTCTTTACCAAAGTCGACTTAAGGAGTGGGTATTACTAAATTCGGATTAGGGAAGGGGATGAGTGGAAAACCGCATTCAAAACCAAAGGGGGATTGTATGAGTGGTTGGTTATGCCCTTTGGACTTTCAAATGCCCCTAGCACTTTTATGAGACTAATGAATCAAGTGTTTAGGCCATTCATTGGGCAATTTGTTGTGGCTTACTTTGATGACATTTTGGTTTATAGCCAAAGTGAGGAAGCACACCTTGGTTATCTCAGCCAAGTCATGAAAGTCCTTGAGAAAGAGGAGCTCTATGGTAACTTGAAGAAATGTTCATTCTTCACCCAAGAAGTCACATTCTTGGGGTACATTGTCACGGCTCAAGGAATCAAGGTGGATGAGAGTAAGATTAAGGCCATTCGGTCATGGCCTACACCTTCAAGCATTCATGATGTGCAAAGTTTCCATGGACTAGGCTCCTTTTATAGGCGGTTCATTCGGGATTTTAGCACAATCACGGCCCCTATGACCGAGGTACTCAAGTAACCATCATTCAAGTGGAACCCAAAGGCAGAACAAGCCTTTGAAGAGATCAAGAAGAAGCTCACTCAAGCCTCCGTGCTGGCCTTGCCATACTTCGAAAAGATCTTTGAAGTGAAGTGTGATGCATCCGGAGTTGGTATTGGTGGGGTTCTCACTCAATAAGGCCGCCTCATTGCCTACTTTTGTGAGAAGCTTTGTGATTCTAAGAGGAAGTACTCCATCTATGACAAGGAGTTTTATACTATCATTCGGTCACTTGAGCATTGGAGTCACTACTTGGTGGTAAATGAGTTTATTGTACACTCCGATCATGAGGCCCTCAAGTACATCTAAGGGCAACACAAGGTCAACTCTCGCTATGCCAAGTGGGTAGAGTACTTGCAAACCTTCCACTTCACCATCAAGCACAAGTCCGGGAAATTGAACAATGGTGCCCATGCTCTTTCAAGAAGGTATCTCTTATTGTTTCAACTTGATGTTTGTGTTCTTGGATTTGAGCATTTGAAGTCACTTTATGCTGAGGATAGGGATTTTGGAGAGTTGTTCAATGAATGCAAGAGACACCGTAAGGGAGAGTTCCTAGCTCAAGAAGGATATTTATTTAAGGGCACACGGCTTTGTGTCCCAAATTGTGGAACGAGAGAGCTTTTGATCCGTGAGGTCCATGGAGGTTCCTTAGCCGGCCATTTTGGGAAAAAGAAGACTCTTATCATGCTGAAGAAGCATTACTTTTGGCCTTGCATGGATAAGGATGTGCAAGATGTCATCAAGAGGTGTGTAGTGTGTCAAATGGCCAAGAGCCACACCCTTCTTTAAGGTCTCTACACACCCTTGCCGGTTCCAAGCTTTCCTTGGGAGGATGTTAGCATGGACTTCATACTTGGCTTGCCACGAACTCAAAGGAACAAGGACTCCATCCTTGTAGTGGTTGATCGATTTTCTAAGATGGCACACTTCATCCTATGCAACAAGATCCATGATGCCACCTACATAGCCGACTTGTACTTCAATGAGGTGGTTCAGCTCCATGGGATTCCAAGGTCCATAGTATCGGATAGGGATACTAAGTTCTTGAGCCATTTTTGGGTCACATTGTGGAAGAAATTAGGGACTGAGCTCAAGTATATAACACTACTTACCACCCCCAAATGGATGGGCAAATCGAGGTTACCAATAGGACTTTGGGAGTGTTTTTGAGGACCTTGATCACGTTCAACCTCAAGTCATGGGATCAACTCCTAGCTCATGCCGAGTTTGCCTACAACAAGACTCCTAGCAAGACTACGGGAATGTCCCCCTTCAAGGTGGTTTATGGGATTGAGCCACTCTCCTCTCTTGATCTCACCCCCGGTACATAGACTCCAAGCCTAATGTGGAGGTAACTAAGAGAGTGCAAGAGATCCAAGAGCTCCATAAGAAGATCAAGGGTAAGATTGAGTAATCCAATACCTCTTACCAAGCCCAAGCAAACAAGCATAGAAAGCAAGTCATCTTCAACCACGGTAATCTCGTTTGGGTGCACTTAAGGAAAGAGCGTTCTCTCCAAACGCAAGTCAAAGCTCCTGCCTAGAGCCGATGGTGCTTTTGAAGTTTTGGAGAGGATTAACAACAATGCTTACAAGATCAATTTGCCCGGAGACTATGGGGTATCCGCCTCCTTCAATGTGGCTGATTTATCACCATACTTGGAAGATAATACCTTGGAGAATTTGAGGGCAAATTCTTCTCAACAAGGGGAGGATGATGGGGATCAAGCCTCTAATGATCAAGTCCACATCCCTACTGTCCAACCAAGTCAAGAAAAGGAGTCCAAAGCACAAGAATTAGCTCAAATGACCAAGAACATCATGACTGCCCAATCTGTCCAGATTCCAGCGCAGCAACCCAGTTTTGTGAGATTGATTATTCAAGCTTAAATTGGATTTAAGAAGCTGCAAATCTACTTTTTGGAAACCTTTATATGTCAGCTTTAAGGACATATAAAGAGTTCTAGGTTAAGTCATTGAGTAATAAGTCAAATGGAGCCATTTTTCGGATGCTGAAGAAACTATCCCAGCTTGCACATGCTGCACCTTTTGGCCTATATCTCCTAAACGGCAGTTCCAAATGGCCGACAACTTGAGCCACATGAAAGTTGACTTCCTAAGCTTTCCAGCAAGGGTTGTTTCACCCAATTTGGCTGAGAAATCTAGGAGATATAGTTGTTTAAAGTTGTCCCTTGTAAACTGAAAAGTTGCAGACAAAAGCATAAAACACTTTTCAGCTTTTGTTTGTTGCTTTTTGGTTCCCTCTTGCTTTATGCACGTGTATGGTCCCTTCTTCCCTCTTTGGCAGCTTGTTAAAGGCTCTCATTATATAAGGGAGGCCTTAGGCTGTAGGAATGCAGATTTGACATAGATGAAAAGATAGAGGTCATTCTCTTATTTAAATTCTCTCGTGCTTATCTTTAAATTGGCTAATCAAAGTGGTGTTCAAGTGAGTCTTAATCTTGCTTAGGGTGGTGTGTCTTATCCGTAAGTGTGATTAAGAGCCCTAGTGTGATCAAGGTGGTGTGTCTTATCCTTCTTCATACTAGATTATCCTTTTTTCTCTTTGCTTGAACCGAAACTAGTTTAGGGTAGTTTACGGTTTTCTCTTTCTTTTGCCTTTGTTCTTGCTTTGCTTTGGTTCTTGGTTTCTTCTCTCTAATCATTGTATTTGTACCCTATCTAATCTTGCATGCTTATAAATTCATGCTCAATGCTTCTATTGTTATTTTGTGTGCCTTCTTAATCAGCAAACAGCGTACTGTACACTACGGTTGGTCTGGCCATCACAGGTCAAAGTTTTCCCTCCAATTTTATCAGGCCTCTCTTGTCCTTCAAACCTTCCGAGGGATTCTTTGATTTTTGCCACTTGACCATTGTATGGTGGATGATTTCATCATTGACATCCCTCCATTACCTTCTGTGATCCATCCTAACGATGTTTCCTGATTGATTGCCTGGATTATGTGCCATCATCATTTAGTGTGAGAGAAATCGCCCTTCTCTTTCAACACAATAGTGTGTATTCCAAAATAACCCCCCCCCCAACAAATTATGAGCTCATGCAAAGCATTTACATTCCCTATGTTACAGAGTTTCTGTCAACCACACTATGTAGACTACATCCTCCCCGAGGGCAGAGGGGAGGGAATATGCTATATGCACATGCATGCACACATACACATATGTACATGATCTCCCTCTCTCTCTCTCTAGTAGTGTGGTGATGTAGGCATAATAACAGCCATTAATTGTTCAATGGGTTTTCCTCACTCTCCCTATGCATTGCCTTCTAATTCATGTGTTCTGGGAATGGTATACTCCAAATCAATAGAAGAATCTCAATTTTCAATTTGGTGGTACTTCACGCTCGCATATGATATCCTACATTCCTCGATACTGTGAACATGGTTATAATGTTAATTATCAGATGAAGATCTGTTGAAGGTAGATATGAGGTCAGAAGTCAGGTGTGACAATTGGGTTTTGATTTATATATGAGGTAGTACTGAAGTTATATTTTATTTATATAATTTGTTTGCTTTGAATTGTGGACTTAGTTCAACTATTCTGGTCTCATGGGATAGCTTGATGGTTGTACAACTGCTGAATGACTTTCCATGCTAACAGGGTGCTTTTGGAAAGAATGCACTTTTTGCTTCTGGTTTGGCAACGTACACATTGCTCGGTTTAGGAGTGGTATGCCCTTTTTTTCCTGTATGATTATGCTTATCTCCTGTTCAACTTTGGGTTTTATATATGGACACGACACCCCCTTACTAGCACCGGGGGGAGGGGGTGTACGTGAGATTGCTTCCCTCATGAATGGAGCAGATCCATTGCAAGAGGGTTGCCTTCTAAATTAAGAATGCTGCCTTCTTCAGTTTATGAAGTTGCAAGTATCAGAACAAATAATTAAAAAACATTTAAAAAAAGCCAGAGATAGAAATCCCATTTTTGGTGCCAAAAACACCTAAAGCAGGAGCAAAAATGGAGAATCAAAATCTGTTGATCAAGCTAGTATGGCCTTGTTCACTTCTTGCTGCCTTGTTGCGAACATCAACAGCAGCAAATAAATATAATCTCCAGAACTTGTCGTGGTCTGGGGAAATATTGGTATAAGGCATAAGCAGCCTTGTCCGTCCCTAAGAAACAAACATAGCATTTTCAAATAACTTGCTAGAGCGCAGCCATGAAGTGTGAATGTCTGTTTGATTGGAGGGGATTATGCGTGTTCATTTGGAATTCTCTCTTATAAATCTCTGTGAATGGAAATTGTTACTTTTCTCGAAAAGCTTGTTCTTTATTTACGGAGTTGGGTTCTCTTGTCCTGGGAGCCATGAAAGAACACGTTTTCTTTTTGAATTCTCTCTATTGACATCAAACATCATTGGATAATTTCTATTGGATTGATTGCGCCTCTCCGCTTACTGGTAGCTGTGGGAATGCTCTTATTTGTTCCATTTGTGACCACCTTCTTATTTCAGCTAGGGGGACCTTTGTCACTTCCTTGGGGACTATATGTGCTGATTTGTCAGGTAAAATGCACGCATTGAGTAGTTATTTATGTGGCTTACAATTATTTCTTAGAAGGAAAAACTGTGTACTGTTTTGAACTAATGTACACAGCACACTTCAACTTAACAGATCTGGAATGTACACAGATAACCAACCCTAGCCAACCTTGAAACTAGATTTGCTACATAGCTGAAAAGTTGCAACCTAGTCTTCAGTCGACCAGAACTTGACCTGATGGACAACCCAAAACTGACCTACCTGTAATTTACATAACCGATATTGATTACATTTTCTTGACCAGTTCATTTGGACAAACTGCCAATAGACTAACCAGCTTCTATAAAACCATAACAAAAACCTGATTCAACTTTATTACTCCACACTTATTCTGATTCAATCTGAAACCAAATTGGCCAAAGCTGCAAATTGGCAAATTATTGGCACGGCACAGTGGTTCCCCTCTACCATGGGTTTACATATACTTAGATTGTTGTGTCATTATCAACCTAATAATATTTGTGTGATATACACTGCAGAGGACTCCAGAGAAGCCATGTTTGAACGATGTGACGGAGGTTGGATCATGGAGGAAGGCTGTTGTTGTGGTGGCCATCTTCCTGGTGGTGCTGACGCTACTTCCCATCTGGGATGAGCTAGCGGAGGAGCTTGGTATAGGTCTTGTGACAGCATTTTGATTCTAAAATGTACATAGCTTTATTATGAATTTTGTTCTTTGGATGGTTATATTTGGAATATAGCTGATGAGTTCATATAGTCACAATTAGCATCAAAATGTAAAGGGCATGGGAGAAATTTAGTCAATTTTACGTACCAAAGTTCTTAATTACAAAGCCATCATTCTGGACCAGAGATTTATAACTGGGTCTTTGTCTTCAGAAGGACTATAGCCAAAACAAAAAAAAAAAGAAAAAAAAGTAGGTTCTGTCTCAAGTTCCGAGAAAATATGGGGAGAGAGTTTGTGACAGAGTCCGTTAGTTTTTGTCAGACCAAGGTTAACAACAGAGGCATCATTCTGGAGATGGTGGGGGTTTTTTTTTTGTTTTTTTTTTTCCGGGGGGGTGGTTGGTGTTATGAAGGAACAGAACTCCTGGAGCCCGAGGATGCTTATGTTTGCGTAAACAGAGTACGATATTCCTTAAAATTGTTTGCTTGGGCAAAGAAGGCTACGTGTATTGTACACTTGGGGTGTACTCCCTTATAATTGTTCATGCACAACAATGAAAATGTCGGACGTTCTTGTGCAACATATGAACGGAAAAGTCTACTGAAATGCAGGGGGCTCCTACAAAAGGAAATTATTCGCAAAATAGGCAGAGGCGATGAGATCTCTTTTTGGTTTGATAACTGGGTCGAAAACAGGAATTTAGTTGAGATCCTGGGTGTGGCTGAAGACAGTATTGTCCACCCTGAAGTCAAAGTTTGTGAGTTTATTCAGGAAAATTTAGAATGGAATGTTTCCAAACTAAGACAAGTCCTCAATAATCATTCTGTTGTACAGAAGATTCAGAGTATTCCCATACCCATCCATAAATCTAGTGACTTCTTTTGTTGAGGGTTGAATAGCTCAGGTAGCTTCTCAACAAAATCAGCTACATGAGCAGCCCATGGCATCCAAGCGCATGATTCATCAACGTGGTCATATAAATGGATTTGGAATATTGGCACCTTGCCAAAAATCAAAGTCTTTGGTAACTTTGTTATAATTCCTTACCTGTAAGAGGTACTCTTCTTAAAAGGGGTTAAATATCAACTTAACTTGCCCCCTCTATTTAGGTGATGTTGAGTCTATAGAACATCTTTTTAAAGCTTGTCAAATGGTTAAAAAAGTTTGGGATCTAGCAGCAAAACATCATTAGCTACCACCTGTCTTTTCTCGTTTAGGAAGTCCTAATCCTTCGTATTTTTTAAGCAAGATACACTCGTCTCATAACTCAAAATTGGAACAAAAATCTTCATTTATCTTATGGAATATTTGGAAATTTAGGAATGCAACAGTTTTCAATAATGAAATTTTCAATCCTGTTGCATGCTTAGTTCGAGCAAAAAAAGCCAATGCAGAATGGAGAATCCGAACTTGTATGTCAATTGATCATTATTTTAGGGGACCTTTTTCTTCCCCTACCCCCTCAATTCATTTAGTGAGGTGGCATCCCCTATCATCGGGATTTGTCAAATTCAATTTTGATGGATCCCTCATCAACTCATCAGCAGCAGGAGGCTTCATCATACAGGATTGGACGGACAAACTTGTTAAGACAGGAGCAAGTTATTACGGTGATACATCTATTTTAGTTGTAGAAGCAAGAGCATTACGTGACGGACTACAATTAGCAATTCAGGTCGGGTTCAAGTGTATAGTCATTGAAGGTGATAACAAGACAGTGATTCAAGCACTGCAAGAAAAGATTCAAGTTCCTTGGACAATATTGAATATTATCGAGGACAAATATATATGGCATTCTCAAGGTATTCGTTTATTCATCAACCAGGTTTTCAGAGAAGTAAATATGGCAGCGGATTGGCTTTCCAAATTTGGACATTCAGTTACAGCGTCTTTTCTTTTCGGATATTTGTTTTTCTCCTTTGTTTAAGGCTGTTTTAGCAGGTGATATAGTTGGGCGTACTCTTGTGAGAAGAGGTGTTTAACATCCTTATGGTTTTATTTACCCTTATTAAAAAAAAAATGAAAAGTTCATACGGGGGTATGAACAACATATGAACGGTTCGTACGGGGGTATGATTTATAATAGTACATTCGCATGGTCGGTATCATAGAAGTCATAAATACGATGTGATGCTTCTTAGTCTCAATATTATGATGAATCAAAGTTTTAAAAATCATGTTGTACTGTCGCCCAAGTTCGTACGAAGCGGAAATTTGAAAATCTCATATACTTGTCTATCCCTCTTGAGCTGCACTGTATCCTCTTCAACTACCTTGCTTCTGTTGCTCTTCTTCTTTCTCCTTTCACTGTCGCCCTCTTTCGCTCTCTACCTGTGCCCTATTCTCTCATACGCTGTGTGTATGTTGCTAGGATTGACGGGAATCGAAAAATGGGTCCTTGGGGTTTTTGGTTGAGCTTCAGCAAGAAACAAGGCGCCTTCCATTTCAATAATTGTCAATTTAAGTATCCACTAACTCCTTAAAATTTCACTATGGGCATTTTGATAATTCCTCTATATATCAGAATTTAACTTTCTTATGTTTTCCTCCAAAATCAAGACTTAGGCCCCATTTGGTTCTTAGAAAATTTGATGGAAAGAAAAATTGAAGGAAAAAAATGTGAAGGAAAAAAAGTAGGAAGAAAATGAGTTTTTTTCTCTTGTTTGGATTAAGGAAAAAATACAAGAATTTAGATGAGAAATTTGACTGTTGATGAACTACTTAAATTATTTTGATACCATTTAATCAATACAAGGTTGGAGAAGATTGAAAAATTTCCTCAAACTTTCCTCACAATTTTATGAGGAAAATTTTATCACTTGTTTCTAACAATTTTTCCACCAAACTTTCTCCATATTTTTTTTCTTTGTGATTTTCTTTACACCAAACACAAAAAAAGAAGTAACTTTCCTAATTTTTTTCTTTCCATCAAATTTTTCAAGGTCCAAATAGAGCCTTAGGCCATGTTCTTTTCAAAGGTCCTTTTGGATTTACAATCTCAACCCATTTCAACCTAATTCAACCCACTTCAATCAACTTTAACCCACCTGAAAAAATATCAATCTCAACCTACTTCAACCTACCTCAACTAACTTCAACCCACATCAACCAATTTCAACCCACCCCTTCATAATTTTAATAATTTGTAAAGTGCCATGTGTGATTTAATTATTTTTGCAAAGTAGTATGATTTGAAAATAGTGAAAATTTAAGTAAATCGAGGTGGGTAAAATGGTGAATTAGATTAAGGTAGGTTGAAGTAGGTTGTGAAGTATATTGAAGTGGGTTGAATTTTTTTTTTACGTGATGAATTTAATTTTGTTAAAATAATGAAAGTAAATTGAAGCGGATTGAGGTTGGTATTTTAGAATTGACCCACGAAAAGAACATGACCTAAAAAAACTAGAAAAAAAAAGTATTCCATCTGCAACTATGAAATTTGATAATTTCTTATCATGTTCAAAATCCAAACCTTCGGTAATCATTTAATTTCTAATTGCAATTTATAAACGTGAGACACAGATGAAGACATTGAAACATGGAAATGATTGCAAGAATGCATCGCACAAATTAACGACGCAAAACATTTAAGTACGTATCAGTGTTATCTCATATATTTTAAAATTAACAATAAATTTATATTGCTGATATATTTTGTAAAATTACGATCATACAATTTTCTTATGTTACATCTAAATTTTTCGAATACGACTTGTTATTTTCGTGGGTAAATTGAGGTGGGTAAAAAGATAAGGTGGGTTGAAATATATTGAGGTGAGTTGAAGTAGGTTGAATTTTTTAATGTCATAAATTGAACTTTAGTTGGTAGTAGAAGTGGAATGAAATAGGTTGAAATGAATTTAAATATACTGAAGTAGATTGAAGTGAGTGAAAATAAATTAAAATTGATATTTTCAAATTTATCCATGAAAAAAAAGCCCGTATATAAAAAATTGTCATCAATAAATTTTGTAACCCAAATCGTCAAAAATAATTGACAAATTATGTCGGCCTCAAACCTTCAGAAAAATAGTTACAAAATTATGAAATTACCATTCTGTGAAAAAATGCACTAAAAATTACAATAACTTCATAAATTATCACACATAATTACATTCTCATTATTTTAACCCACTTCAACCCACCACAAAAAAAAATATACCAACTTCAACCAACCTCAATTCACTTCAACTTACTTCAATCCACCATAAAAAAATATCAATTTTAACATACCTCAACCAACCTCAATTCACCTCAACTCACTTCATCTTTTCACCCACCATAATTTAGCCACGAAAAGAACAGGCCCTTAATTGTTGCAAAAAAAAATCAACCAATTATAGCCCGGTTAATAAAGGCTCAGATTGAACACGTGAAATGGAAAAGGAAGAATGAACACAGGACAGGAATTCGACATCAACAACCCAGCATCCTAGCTGAACATGCTCAATTCACAGTCAAACCAACCTCCATTAATGGGGTTCTTTGAAGTTCAAGAGCTCAACTCAGAACAAAACCAAGCAAAATCATCAAATTAAGACCCAGGAAAATAGAGAAGCACTAAACAGAAGTAGTGGGCAAGAGGAAGAAACAAAGTACAGGCGTCATAGCTTATGAGCTCTGCTAGATTCGAACCCTAGATTCAAATACTGCATAACTGGCAAAAATCACTACACCAATTGAGCACCATTGCCAAATTCAAATCAGAAATTAAAGACAGTCGAGGGGGATTTCGAAATGGGCAACAGACAACCTAGAAAAGTAGAACCCAACTCATCTAAAAGAAAAGCATCAATGACGTAAATCAGCATAACCATGAAATTCAAAGCAAGACAAACTCAAATAAAGGTAGAGCATTATCCCCAAATTCAAATTAATTGAGAATGGGAAAAATCGAGCCAAAATTCGCGCAATATCAAACCCAAAAGCGGAATCCTCCACTCAATATTAGCCAAATCTGAAATTACAAAACTTGAGAAAGGTGAAGAAAATAAAAAATCAAAACCCTAAAATCTATCTAATTCAGAAATTAAGTATGAAATTAAAACCTAAAAATCCTAGCCCAAAAACCTCGAATTAAATTAAAAATCAAAAACCTAAACTCACTAAATTATTCGTAAAGAATACCTAGCTTCCGCATTTGCCGCCGCCCCTTCAATTTATAGTCTCCATGTTAGTTTCCCAATCTTCGTCTCAGTCGCTGATCTCGCGGAGGGCATGGATGGTGGTGAACTCGTGAGGTATACTGCGCTGGCGTGAGGGGCGTTTTGGGGGTAGGCAGTGCACGAATGAAGGCGTGGTGCAAGCTAGCGATGATGCTGGCACTGATGGTGGATGCTGATGATGATGAAATTTGATGCTGTTGATGCTGTTGGCGACGACGACTGGAGCAGAAGAAGGGGGGTGTATCTGGTGTTCGGGTTTTGAGGAGAGAGACACAAGCAGAAGGGGAGGGGGGTAGTAGTTCTAGTCACGTACTGGGCACAAGGGGGTGCTGGGTTAGGGGTTTTCTGGTTTATTTTTTTTTTCCTTTTTTTCCTTTTTTTTCTTGAATAGATCACGGTGCCCTAATGGGCCAAGCGAGAAAATGGAAGCAGCCTAACATTCTCTTTCAACTTTTTCTTTATATTTTTCTCCATTTTTCTGATCTTTTTTATCACCTAAAAAATCAAATAAAATCAAAATAAAAATCAAAATATAATAATTATTATGAGTTAAATTAGGTATAAATGTATAGTAAAAGATTATATTTTTGGTGCAAACAAATACTACCACATCTAGATTTTGCTCATCCTTGAGTTAAGCCACCTAAACTAGCTAAAAAGAAATAAAAAATAGAAAAAGAAAATCACAACTCACTTTCATAAGAATCAAGGTTGTATTTAGCACATGCAACAAGTCCTTTAGACTCCTCGATTTTTCAAGTGGACAAATGAAGTCATATGAGGGTTTTCAAGTGAGATACCCACAAAATCATTTCAAAAACAAAGGAAAATCTTTTTGTTTTTTTTTTCCAGAACATGATCATATATACAAATAATAGGAAAATTATGTACAAGACTTACACAATTGCATCACCCTAGCAACCAAATCACCAAATTATATACCAATAGGATATACAATCAAGCGACAACTAAGTCCCAAAATGCATCCTAACTTCCACTTTTCACCCACACACCTAATATGCAATGATATGTATACCTTGGTGTATGTATAAATGTGTATCAATCCTTATGAATCAAGTTACCAACATTAACATGATCGTCATTTCCTTACCTAATTGCATTCTTTGCTCCCCTTTTTTCCACTTTTTTTTCTTCTTTTAAGAATAATAATGCACACACCCTAAACCCACTTGATGTACAAACATTCCGACCTCCCCTGAAAAGGGGTTTTATTAGAATGTGCAAAATGTTTATTTCATTGCCCAAATATATGTATAATCAAGTAAAATAGCACATATTCAAGCCAATTAAAGATATAACATGAAGATTACGGCTTTGAACATTCGTGCCCGGGTTTTTATTCACATTTTTGGGCTTTTTTAATTATTGTTTTCTTTGTTTTTATTTTTCAAGAGTTTAGAAGGCAACTTCGTTAAACAAAAAGTTCACATGCCAACTTAATACTAAGATCAGAAGCATTGATGATAAAGTGAGCAAGTTAGGTAGGGCTGGCAAAACAAACCTGTGCGCACCTAGAACCTGCAAAACCCGTCTTAATGGATATGGTTATGGGTGGTGAAAATACGAAAAAAAGGGATACAGTGGGTATGGGTATGGGTATGGGTATGGGTATGGACATGGGTATTAATTTTGAAAGTGGGTATGGGTGAGGGTACGGCTAAACCCAGCTAATACTCGCCCCATTGCCACCCCTAAAGGTAGACACAAAATCACACATATGAGAAGGGATTATTATAAAAAATTGAATCTACGTCATCAACTAGATATCTCTTCATGCAACTCTATTTACATATAACTCAATAACTTAGCAACATAGGATCAATTACCTACGAAAGGACATAAGTCCTCAAAGAAAAATAAAAATCCTTTTGAATTTTTCCAAATTTTCGAAAATATATACAAATGGGCACCTCACTCCTATATCAAAACTCCAAATGCCCTCATTGTGGGAACAAACACACCAAAAAGCAATCACATAAACAATCCAACCGCAAAACCAATAACTCAAATCCACAAAATATATACAAACCTATGATACCACCAACAAGCATAAAACCAAACAATGCCAAACAATATTCACAAAATAAAACACACCATCAACGGACACACATAACACAAAACACACAAATCAAACAAGGTTGATTGTTACGTTGAAAATCCTACCGCAAGAGCACGGTGCAGTTGGAGCTAGCAACCGGCAAGTACGGGTTGTATCCGTAGGGAACTTATTTTTAACTACCAAAACTAATCAATCTACTCAATCTAGACAAATCAAAGTTGTAGGTTTTGATATAAACTAAGAGAATGATAACAACTAAAGAATTGACTAAGGTAGGAGAACAGTAAAACACCTAATTTGGAATTAACAGCACGATTATGCTAGCGAATCATTTGCTAACCCCATCAGACAAACTCAAGCATGCATAATGAGTGGATAGATTGTCAGTTAGATCCATCTCCTCCCTTTCTCAAGGGTTGAAGGCTAATACTAGAACTATAGTCATTTATTCTCATGAGACTAAAAATTAGAGGATTACAAGGTCTACAATCTTGGATCCCAATTAGAATCTTAATTAGTTTCATATTAAAATCCTAATTATCTATTAAGTCACGCTTGGTAAAGGTTTCATTTTTCAACGCTCCCCTAAACCCTAATAACAATGGATGAACTCTCTCTCGAGCAATTCATTGAATATGTGGTGCGCATAGTAGAAATCACAAACTCAAACAAGGGAAAAGTAAGGGTTTGGGCCTAAATCATGATTCAACTAGACCTAATCGGCGTTAATGCTAACCTAAGTTGGGAGATTTAGCCTGGAATCATATTTATAACAACAATCATGAAACCCAATTCAATAAACATGATAAACGCAAAACCCTAGAATAACAAAGGTGAGCGAAGAGAGAATTAAGAGAACAAACTTGAACTAATTGTGCGAGGAGAAGTAAAATAATCTTCAATGCTAGCAATTCAATCCAAAAGTGTTGAGAAGCTCTCCTATCAAAAACCCAGAATTTGCCTAAGAAAAGTGCTCTCAAAGGAAAACCAAAGACATCCTCCAAATAGCCCACGAAAATAATTAAGTCACGGAAATTAGAGGGTGGCACGGGGTGCCTATGCCAGATCTCTGGCTATGACCTGCTAGAATCTTGGCATGACACGATTGTGCCGTATAACATGGGATACCAATGCCAGACCTCTGCTCATGCTTGCTGGATCTAGTCATGGCACGGCCGTTCCATCTGGCATAGGGTACCCGTACCAAATCATTGGGATTCCCTTGAAGTTTCAACTGACCTTTTCTTTGACTTAAAACTCATCTGCTCGGCCCTTCTTTCTACCAACATCAACATATTTCTCGTTTTCTCAGGAGAAACTCCTAAAAATACGAAAAGCCATTACATGAGCGTAACTGTAACCCAAAGGAGGCTAAGTTGACTCTTTCTTATCAAGATCAAACATGAAAATAATGGAAAAAGAGGTCAACTAAGGGCTAAAATGAGGTTAAGATAGAGGTTTATCAACTCCCCCATACTTATCTCTTGCTTGTCCCCAGGTAAGACTACACTTAAATGATCAAAAAAGAAGATGAACCTCTAAACACGTCCTCCTCAAGAAAGGGATGACAAATCGACAAATCAAGCTAAATCATTCACTAGAGGCGGCCAAGGTAAGGTGTGAAAAACATTTACGATAAAACACATACAATGCCATCCATAAATCACCCTATCCAAATGTAACCCATCAAACACCCCAATATTGAAGCACATAAGAAGACAAGACCTTCCTAAATAAATGGTGAGTAAGCAAGACCGGTAGCACCTCAGTTTGGGACAAAGTAGAAGACTCTTCTCAATGCGTTTAGAATACATAACAAGGATGCGCTCAATATTCCATCCAATCAGGCAAACTACCATATGCTTGGTAGAGTTATCAATTCTCCAACACTTGATGCAAAATACAATATGTTGATTATCAGGACTTGCAAAGAGGATGTAATGGGTCTAAGGTTAAGGGCGAGAAGTGAAATAATTTAGGAGAAGTGGAGCTATTAGTCAAAAGACTAGGGAGCAAGAATACTTCCACAACCAATGCCAAGATAACAACTTCATATCATAATTGCAAATTGAGTAACAAACCCCACAAAAACCTCAAAGGAGGAATCAAACAAGCTTATTGCAATATTCCCATGCTAATCACTTTATTCACAACTTCTCTATTTTTTTCTTTTCTTTTCTTTTTCTCTTTACTATTTTTTCCTTTTATTTGAGAAGCAAAAATAGATACATGTGGATAGCAATGGAAACACAAAATCAATTCAAAATTCTCTCCAAAATAAGCCACCGATATGGTACCTAAGGTGGATCAGCTTCCCAAGCATACCCAACTAAAATATGAAAGTATTGCTCCACTAGACCTCGACAAGGATATAGAGAGTATGCATAGGCCATGCATGTAGTGGATGGGATGCAAAAAAAGAAAAGAAAAAAGGGCGAATGCATAAAGGGCTAGCAAAAAGGGTAGTACACATCAACGGGCAGCTTTTTGGCTTATGTGGCTATATGAAACAAAGATTGCCTCAATCATATCGACATATGCAAATGCTAAATGCAATTTCAAAGAGAACAAGACCAAGTTCTAGAGATGCATCATGGAGGAGTCACACATGAAAGAAAGTATGAGACTATATATAATGAATAGTCATTAGGCTCAAATATCTCACAGGTAACCCTACCACAGTCAAGTAACTTACTCCAAGATATGTCCTACTTATTAAAGTCAATCAAGTCAAATCACATAAGTCTCAAAGTCAATTTGCATGCAACATAGGGCAGAGGAACTACAGATGGCCATGTCAAACATAGTTTCACAAAACTCACACCAGGATAGGCCACACTTTAACACACAATTAACATAATCGATCGATCATTACCCCTTGTATTCTCGTCATAAGAGGTTTTTACAAGCTTTTATTCATTTTTCTTTTCAGAAGAAATAAAACTAACTAAGAAAGCGATAAAACATATAAAGGATAATGAAGAGAAGGATAAGAAGTAGTACCTGAAAAACTTATGAATGTCCAACTTGAACACGTCAACTTTTATGATGCGAAATCTAACCTATATGCTCCAAGCTACATGCTCTAGTAAATGAAAAATGCAAAAACAACCTAGTAAAAACTATATGAAGTCCTATTTATATGATGTGAATGCAAGCGATGCCATTCAAACCCCACGAAAGTCCACAATTTCACCAAAAGAGCTACAAGCTCATTCCCCCATGTTTGAGATTTTCATTATCTTTAATGAAAAGGACATGCAAGAGGAACAAGGAAAGGGGAGAACTCATGGTGCAAAAGGGAAAATGGGAGAGGTGAGGGAAGAAAAGGAATGAAAAATTTTTTATTTTGTTTTTGGTTTTTTTAAAATTTTTTTGGGCCAAATAAATGCTTAGTTGCCTTCCAAGAAGTGCTTATTTTAGGTCCTTACCTTGACCTTTACCATAGGCAGTAGACAATAGTGACTCGAGAGGTGGACTAATAAAGACATGGAGTGCTGTTGTAGTGTCTACTCCCTCCTTGGTGCGATCAAAAGTGCCACCAAGGCTAGCTGGGATGGGTGTAGAAAGATCAAAAAAGGTTACATAACTCATATGGGGTCCTCCAGTCCCATCAAACACCTTGACTCTAACAACAGCTGCAGGAGGGGCGGAATGCATAGAAACTGCAGGAGATGGGTGAATAGTAGGGGCTATAGATGTTGTGTGCAAAGGGAAATAGAAATCTACCATCTCCCCACACAACTGAAAAGACATGGTCCCAGCCTGCACGCCGATCACCACCCTGGCAGTAGCTAAAAATCGCCTCCCTAAAATGATGGGGACCTGGGAACTCTCATCCATATCCATGATAATAAAATCGCATGGGATGATGAACTTACCCACCTGAACTGGAACATCCTCCAGAAGACATATAAGTCGCTTGATGGAGCAGTCTGCTAGTTGTATGCTTATGGTGGTGGGTGTTAGGTTCAGCAGTTTAAGCTTCTAGCAGAGAGAGAGAGAGAGAGAGAGAGGCATGAGGCTCACATTAGCTCCCCAATCACAAAAGGCTCTCTCGATCTACATATCCCCTATGCAGCATGGGACAGAAAAGCTACCAGGATCCTATAACTTTGAAGGTGACCTGCTTTGTAAGATTGCCCTGCAGGCTTCTCCAATGAGAGCCACTGAAATGTCCCAGGTTTGCCTTTCTTGAAAAGAAACTCTCTCAAAAGTTTCAAATAGGTTGGAGCTTCCTTGAAAGCGTCCAAGAAAGGGGCATTGACATAGATCCTTCTCAGCACATCAAGGAATCTCGTGAATCGGGGCTCAAGTTTTGATAGCTTAGCGTATGCTACCATATGGGGGAAAGGGACAGGTGGCTGGTAGGGCGAACTAGGATCGAAGGACTAATCTTTCCATTACAGCTCAAACTCTCTTCTTCCTTTCTCCCCTATGTCCCTGCGGAATTAGGAACTGAAACTATCTCCTAGAGAACCATCACGGGGCTCTCCTCTAACCCCTCTCCCATTACAGAAATGGCATTAATATGACCCCAAGGGTTGGTCTCAGGCTGACCTGGTAAATGCCCTTGAGGTCAGGACATATGGCTAACCTGCTGAGTAATCTGAGCGATCTGGGTGTCCATCGCCTTCTGGTGAGAGGCCATAGCATCAAACTTGGAGGTCAGTTGATTGATCGACTCACCAAGAGCTTCATTGTCTTGGTTTGGGTAGCCATGAAATGCTCTATAAGACTCTCCAAGTTGTGTTTGGATTGACGAGGTAGAGGGGATGGGTTATAGGGAGCTCTATATTGGAAACTAGATGACTGCGAAGAACTCTAGGATTGAGGGTTAGGGTTCTCGTAGAGAGGATTAGGGTGACTCTTCCAACCTTGATTGTAGGTAGTGGAGTGGGAATTATGTTGTGGTAGGGGTTAAAGTTATACAGAGCTTTATCATGCTCAATAGCAGAGGGAACATGGTACACTCAGCAGATATAAGATCCTGCACACTCTGTCAAGTATCATAAAAAGCATAAACTCCCATTGGTGACCTCGAAGAACTGCTTGGAATGGGAGGAGTACACGCGCTGTTAAGTCGCTATGGCATGGCATCCACCCTGTTGGCTAAAAGTGTCACAGCATTGACCTCATACGTGCCACCGCTCCTCTTTAGGGTGGTTCTCTCGCTCGACAATGGTAATTGTTGGAAGCCATCTCTTCTAATAGAGCCTTTGCCGTTTCTATGGACTCCCCCACAAGAGCGTCTCCGGCCACAACGTATACTAATATCTTCATTGACTGCTTTAGCCTATTGTAGAATGTTTGGACTAAAAGCCAGTCAGGAATACCATGATGGGGGCACTGCCGCTGAAGGTCCTTGAATCTCTTCCAAGCCTCATATAGGGACTCCCCATCTTACTAAGCAAATTAGGTGATGTCCGTCCTCAGCTTTGCAGCCTTGCCAAGTGGGAAGTATTTACTGAGGAAGGCTTTAGAGAGAACTTCCTAAGTAGTGAACGAGTTGGGCTTGTCATTTTATAGCCAGTCACTAGCTTTATCCTTCAGTGTGAGAAAGGAAAGAGCCGCAGTTTTATGACGCCAGTGGAAACCCTATTGTGTTTGATATTATTACACTTCGTAAGGAATTTGTAAAGATGCACATTAGGGTTGTCTGATGGGTGTCCGCCAAACTGATCCCTCTCTACGAAAGATATAAGGATGAGGCTAAGCTCAAAGTTGTTAGCCTCAATCCTAGGGCTAACAATGGATGAAGTAATGCCCGACGCTTACAGTAGGGCATAGCTCCGGCACTGTATTCTCTTGCTCAGCCATCATGGCTTCCGCCTTCCTCTTCCTTCTCACTTCTCTACCTCACTATCATGCGGTTGCTTTGATCTTAGGATTGAATGGGGCAAGGTTTTGATTCCTTTGACTCCGCATGTGCATACAAAACAAACACTAACCAAGCATAAACGGTATCTAGCAAGAGTAAGGAAGAACTAAAAAGTACGAAAAGAGAAATAACCACCTAGTTTAGAGTATGTTAACTTGTTCTAATATTGAAAGAAACAAGTTCCCCGATAACGGCGCCAAAAACTTATTGCGTTTAAAATCTTACGACAAGTGCACGATGTAGCTGTAGCTAGCAACCGGCAAATGCAAGTCGTATTCGCAGGGAACTTGTTTTGAACTACCAGAACTAATCAATCTACTCAATCTAGACAAATCAAAGTTGTAGGTTTGGATATAAACTAAGAGAATGATAACAACTAAAGAATTGAATAAGATAGCATAATAATAAAACACCTAGGTTGCAATTAATAGCACAATTATGCTAGCGAATCATTTACTAACCCCATCAGACAAACTCAAGCATGCATAATGAGTGGACAGATTGTCAATTAGGTCCATCTCCTCCCTCTCTCAAGGGTTGAAAGACTAATCCTAGGATTATAGTCACCTATTCTCATAGGACTAAAAATTAGAGGATTATAAGGTCTACAATCTCGGATCCCCAAATTAGAACTTTAATAGTTTTCTTATTAAAATCCTAATTATCTACTAAGTCATGCTAGGTAAAGATTTCGTCTTTCAACGCTCCCCTAAACCCTGATAACAATGGATAAATGCTCTCTTGAGCAATCCATCGAATATGTGGTGCACATAGTAGAAATCATAAGCATAAACAAGGGGAAAGTAAGGGTTTAGGGCTAAATGATGATTCAACTACACCTAATCGTCGCTAATCCTAAGTTGGGAGATTTAGCCTAGAATCATATTTATAACAACAATCACGAAATCGAATTCAATAAACATGATAAATGCAAAACCCTAGAATAACAAAGGTGTGAGAAGAGAGAATTAAGAGAACAAACTTGAATTAATTGTGCAAGGAGAAGTAAAATAATCTTCAATGCTAATAAGTCAATCCAAAAGTGTTAAGAAATTGTCCTAACAAAAACCTAGAATTCACCTAAGAAAAGTGCTCTTAAAGGAAAACCAAAGATGTCCTCCAAACAGCCCGCAAAAACAATTAAGTCGCATAAATTAGAGGGTGGCACGTGGTGCCCGTGCTAGATCTCTGGCTATGACTTGCTGGAATATTGGCGTGGCACAGCCGTGCCGCATGGCGCGGGATACTCGTGTCGGATCTCTGGTCATGATAGCTGGTCTGGTCATGGCACAACCATGCCATCTGGCATAGGGCACCCATGCCAAACCACTGGGATTTCCTTGAAACTTTAACGGACCTCTTCTTTGACTTGAAACTCATCTCCTCGGCACTCCTTTCTACCAACTTCAGTAGATTTCTCGTTTTCTCTTCAGAAACCCCTGAACATATGAAAAACCATTACATGAGCATAATTTAAACCAAAGGAGGCCAATTTGACCCTTTCTCATCAAGGCCAAACATGAAAATAATGGAAATAGGAGTCAACTAGGGGCCAAAATGAAGTCCAGATAGATGTTTATCAGTGATCATGGCCATCTCGGCTTAACAAATCCCAAATTTCTCCTAAAAATTGATTATCTATGGAAATTATAATCCACAACTTGTATAAATAGAAAGAAAGAAAAGAAAAGGAGAAGAGAAAAGAGTTAGAATGATCATATTAAGTCAAGTACAAAATGTACCCAAACTATGCCTCACTAAAATGATGCTACATGAGGCTCGAGGAGCATCAGCCATTCCTCTACAGATCAAGACCAAGGGCACCCTCTTAGATGCCATCAAAGCGTGAAGAAGCTTATCGAATGTCTGAGCATATAACTTAGAAGCATGTAAGTAAGAGAACACAAGCACAATTGTATCAATGATGTCTAATGCTCTCTTGAACTTATCAGAAGCCTTAGAAAAATCAAATGAGTGATTAAAGAAAATTATCCACGTGATTTTCTAGGCAAGTCCAATCGGTATGCATGAAAAGGGTGAAGGGAGGGACTACAGCCTCCAAAGGTACCTTGGGAACAAATAATATCAAGCATATTCCCCTTAAGCATATCAAACAAGTGGCCCACATGACCTAAATCCAAACTAAGGCTAGGCCACACATCACATGATAGTAAATGGGCCTAGAAGAATAATGCTTAAGGGAAAGAGAGGGTGATGAACAAATAAGGGAAGCATGGATGAATTTTAAGAGGGTTGGGGGACATAAATTCAATAAGCTCAAGACAAGGAGGGGGAACCTCACGCACAAGTATCCCACATGACTGCCCCAATGAGGTCTCCTCAACTATATACTCCTCCTCCTCATCATTATGATCATACCATTCATCATACTCATGATCATGCACACTCACATCACTTTCATATTTCTCACTCTCATCGAGCTCTCCAAGGAAGCTAAAGGAGTAAGGGGGTCAAGGATAATTGGGATATCCTTGGGGGTGTCTATAGAAATGCTAGTCTTAAGGGGAGAAGCATATGAAAAAGAAGATGAAGATATGTCATCATCTCCCTTAAAGTCACACAAGGAGACACCAACATGAAATTTAGGACTCAAAGGGCGATATGATTCAAAATCACCTAATAACCAACCGTGAGTGGAAAAGGTCCTGCCCTACGGTTGGTTTCATGCAAGACAACACAATCCTCTCTACATGACTATTAACCAACTTATAAAATTGGTCTATGAGTGTACTTGTCATGTTCTCTATGGACTTTCTATAGTTTTTCATTTCTTGCCCCAGTTGCTTAAGTCTAGAATCCATAGAAATAACATGAAGACAAGAGTTCGTATCACGGTTGAATGATTGATAAGAGTCACGAAGAGAGGGAGCATATTCGAAAGATTAAGGGAAAGGGTATAAGAATGCACAAGTTGTTCCTCATAGTATGATCTTGCATGAAAAGTACATGAATTAGGAAAGACATCCCAGAGGCGCAACTAACTTCCTCAAACTTATATGTATCACTAACCAACCATTCAAGGATATCCCATGCTTCATACACATTTTTGGAATAACAACCTCAATACTCAAAAAGTGTATGGGTTTCACAATTCACAACTGTTATTAACAACAACGAAAATTTCCCATTTCCCATATGAATAACCATAATGAGCACAATGAGCAAGGTAAACATTCAAATGATCCTAATAACGATGAAACAATTATCACTCATTTTGGGAAAAATGGAAAATTGTCATTTGTTTTAATTTTTCAAAATTTTTAATTTTTTTATGGATTTTTGGTTTTTCATAAACACGAATGGCTAATCTAACATACAAACAGTAGTAAACTAAACACAAAAGGGCTAAGAAAAACATAAAGTAACTTCATTTTGCACCGCCATCTCCGGCAACAATGCTAAAAACTTGTACGAGATTTTCAAAAGTAAAATTTAAATTCTACAAGTGTACGACTTTTGTCGCAGTACTTCAGGGTCATCTCCTCGGGGACTTTGGATGAAATTTAGGTCACAAAACTTAAATCAAAGTAACTAACCAATTTTTCTAAGTTAATCAAGCTATCTAAAATATTAACAAAAGCTTAGTAACTATTGGTTCATTTGACCACAATAAGCAATTTAACTAAGATGAAATCAACTAATTAAAGGCAATGAATAAACCTAACCTAAAGTTTGAATTTGAAAATCAATTAATTAGCTTAGAGCATCCAATAATACCAAATCTAATCCAATAAAACTACTAGAATATCAATCAAGAAGAAAAAGGAGAAGTTAGCTAGACAAATTGAAATCACAATCCATATCGTCATATAGAGAGCCATCCCAGCATTGACACAACCCAAAGGAAAGCTACCAAAATTAGAACAAATAGAGAAATAGAACAAATAGAGGATAATAGAGAAGACAAAACAAACTGACAAAGGAGCGAGGAAAACAGGCGGCACGAGTTTCCTTACTTCAAGCTTAGCCCCTGGCTCCCACTGCCTTCATCTTCATTAGTCAACATTTAGGCCTCACCTACACCATTAGAGGATTGCCCAGATAGTTGAGACTTGTAAAATGGTGGCAAAGGCTCAGATTGAACATGCAGAATGGAAAAGCAAGAATGAACATAGGAAAGGTGTTCGACATCAACAACCGAGCATCCTAGTTGAACATGCTTAATCCATAGTCAAACCAACCTCAATTAATGGCGTTCTTTGAAGTTGAAGAGCTCAACCCATAACAAAACCAAGCAAAAGTCTAATTAAAGCCTAGAAAATTAGGGAAGCACTAAATATATACAGTGGTAAAGAATAAGAAATAGAGTACATTCGACATAGCTTGCAAGCTTTGCCAGATTCGAATCATCCCATAACTGGCAAAAATCAATACATCAGCAGAGCACCATTGTCCAAACTCAAATCAAAAATTAAAGACAGGAGAGGGAGATTTCGAAATTAGTAATAGATAACCCAGAAAAGTAGCACCCAACTATAAGTGGCAGTTAGGGTTGTACTTTGCGTGAGTTTTGAATTGATGTGACATTTGCTTTTGTTTTATTTGAAAGATTACTATTATATCCTTTGCTTTAGTTTTCTTTTTGCTTCTTATTTTCAAAGATAATTTACAGTTGTGCCCTTTTAGTTGTCTTCTTCGTCCGAACAATATGTAATTTGAGAGTCATTTATATCCATTTTTCCTTGGTACCAAATAGTGCAGGTAAAAGTTAATTCTAATGATGCAATATTATCTTTTAAAATTTTTCTATTTCTTGGTTCAATATTTTCTGGTAAAACGGATAGTTGATCTAGTCTTGCTTTATAATGATTAAGCATTTGTTGGCGCATACTTCTAGTTGTACAATCAAAAGTTCTTAAAAAGTCAAAGGCTTGTTCTTCAGTATAATATTCTAGTTTAGTAGATAAAATCTATTTCCAGTTATATAATCTCCATATTGATCTATTTTAGCTATAGATTGAAAGTTCTTTCTAAGGTTTAAAATGTTTCTAGATGAACTCATTCGTTTAAAATTTTAACCAAGGCTATATGGAGCAAGATGATCTTTTAAAGTTTTGTCTAATTCTTTAGCCATTTGAGTGTTTTCCCGAATAAGATAGTTTAATAATCTATGATGTTGTTTATATGTCTTACGGCCATAAAGATCTAAAGTTTTCTTAATAGCTTTATATTTTGCGAGAGACGAGAGAAATAGGTTTTGATGTTCTATGCTAAGCTTATAGTAGTCATCTTGTAGAGTGGCGATAGAATTAGCTTTAGGAAAATAAGAGTTTCTAAGTGAATGATTATGAAAATATGGATGATTTGGTGGTAGTTCTGCCATAATTCTTTTAGTCGTTAGGCTCTAATACCATTAAGTCATGGCTCTGGTAACTTTTTGAAGAAAAATGTTTAAAACTCTGTGATGAGAGATCAAGATTTGAGCAAAGCAAGAATTAAAACGGGTTCTAATAAACATGATACTCTCAGCATGATAAATTAAACTATCAGTAGTTCAAGAAATTATACCTCCTCAGTCGTAAGGCTTTAAGTCATGATATTAAGTCCTTAGATTTGCCACCACGTCCTTCTCCTTCACGGGCCTTACAGGACTTATTTCGATCCTTCGACTCTTTCTCTCACCTTAAAATCTCTAAAACAAAGAGATAAAATTTCAAGAATTTCTGAATAGTTCTCTTTATTAAGCTGATTTCCCAAAGGAAAAGTTTAGAATAACATTATGAGAGCAGAATGCTTTGTGTGATCTTTACTTCACTCAAATTGGCTTTGCCTAGCTCTCGCTGAGAGTTACAGATTTATAGTGTCCCAAAAGGCCTTATTGATGTAATGGCTTACATCTTAAGAAAATGACTAGAATACAACGTTATAGTTGTGATAGTACAATAATTGATTGCTTATCTTAAAGTTGATCTGATAGTCTTCTTCTTCACGTGGGTGGTCTCCATAATTACAGATGTCTACCTGTCATAGGCTTCTTAGATTTTGCAGATAAGATTTCATAATGATAAGATATAGTTGTCAACAAAATCTCGGCCTTACATCTGGCTATCTCAAGGAAAAATCTTAGCCGTTTGTAGCAGAATTTGTTTTTCTTCCTCTTTCTTGAGTAATTTAGCGAATTTATTTCTTATGCTGGAGATCCTTGAAAGTTCTCTAGTTCTAGCTGGAGATCCTTACTAGGGAAGGATCTGCAGTGCAAATATTATGAAGTTAGAGGACTAAAGTGCAAAAAACCACTATAAACTTTAAAATAAAGCTTAAAAAAGAAAATGGATCTCTTTAACAAAACTTTAAAAATGAATTTTGAACAATTTATTCAAGAAATTGAGTATGGAATCTATGGAGACACCGACATGTTACAACTAATAAAAGTTTTATGCCAAAATAGGTATAACTGTCTTACTTTCAAAAGAAAAAAAATATTTTTGATTGAATGACTTGTGTGTATCTACACTCTTTGATGGATAAATCATAATTACCTATATTAAAGATAACTTCTCCAAATAACTGTGAATTTATTTTAAATTTATACAAAACTTATTCTCTAGAAGAAATAAGAAGTGAACGATACTGTATACAACAAATTGATTATTTGCAAGCAGTCCAGAGTCAAAAGGAAATAATTTGGAAAAACGAAGACAGACTAAATCTTTTAGTCTATGAAGAGGAAAGAAGACTATACGAAGAATTTATACAAAACATTGACTTAGACTTAAATGATGATAATAATTTAGATCAATTTGATACTGAATATTGGTTCAATGACGAAGATTAAAACTATGAGTTTTCCTCAAATTGAAGCCAAACTAAAAGATGTAAAAAATGAAATACGCGAGATAAATGAGACAATTAAACAACTAGTAATACAAATGCAACTTATGAATATAACTTTTGAAGGAATATTAAAACCTAAACAAAAGAAAGAGTATAAACCGATAGATATAAAGTTACCAGAAAAAATAACTCCAAGAAGTGATGATGAAAGATATATTAAAAGATATCAAGAAAAACTATTAAAATCTATAGAAAAAACACCACAACCAACATCACTACCATGTATTGAAAAAAAATCAGAAGATACTTCATAATGGGGGAATACAATAAATCTATTGAGGACTTATTAAAAGACTTTGAAGATCTACAAATATCTGAAGTTGTAAAACAAGTTAGTATGCAATCAGGCGGTCCAACTGATATAGGAAGTATTAGAAGCAATCGCCCAACTCCAAATCCTTTTTATGAATAGGGAGAAACTTCTAATTCGTTTCAATCTAGAAGAACACCAAGTAGAAGAAATAAGAAAAAACAATCTCTGCTTACTTTAAAAAAACAAATTATTAATGAAGAATTTAAACCAAAGAACCCTTTTTTGCAAGAACCAGTACCCGCTTGGGGATATTTTGTAAATATTGACTGTGTAACTGATATAAGAAAAGCTTTAGAAGCTTGGAAGTCAGCAATGGTATTAAATTTACTTTATGAACTAGCTCATGCAGAAGAAGGACGAGGCGTCACTACAATATATAACTTAATTATCAACTCATTCCAAGGAATAGTTTATAACTGATATCAAGGACTTTCTCCAAACATACTAAACTTAATTGAAATAGATGTAAAAAGAAACTTAATAACTGGAATAGAAGATGGAATATGGACTATGGTAAAATATCTTATTGGACAATTTGAAGGCTATGAATACATAGGCAATTTTATGCATGCAAATCATGAGAATCGATGCGAAGCACTCTATAAACTAACAAATTTAAGAATTTGTAACCTATGCAATTTTAAAAGCTTCTTTTATGAATTTAACAAATATTATTACACACTTTACGTTTCTTCTGAAGATCAAGAAACTTATATACAAGTACTATTAAACAAATTTCCCAATCCATGGAATAGATACTTTTCAAAAAAATTTGAAGAATTTGCAAAACAACCCACTGCTTTTAGATCCGTAGCTGCAGTAGAAACTGTAATAAATAAAGAAATGATCCAATTATATTTATAAGAAAATCAAAGAAGACATATTAAGAAAGTAACTTTATATTATAAAGATGTTAAAGAACCGAGTCAATATGGATGCGAAAACTATCCTAATTTTCGACCAAAGAGGAAAATAACTCCAAAGAAGAAATCAACTAAAACTTCACCAAGAAAAATACCTAAAGCATTTTTCCAAAAAGAAATCTATTAAACCAAAAAAAGTAAAAATAGATAAAGCTAAAAACTGAAAAATCTGTAAATAAACCTCGAAAAAGTAACAAACATTTTAGACATGATATTTATCTCAAGAAAACTTTAATCCAGAAAATAGATATTATAAAAGACACAAAAAACCAATGGCCTATCAATGTTGGAACTGTGGCAAAATTGAGCACAAATGTATAAATTGTACTAAAAAAAAAGCTAATATTGTAAAATTATCCTCAGAAGAATTTGAAGAAATGCAGCACGAACTTTATCCTATAAATTTTGAAGAATACGATATAGCTTCAAGTTGCTACAAATCTATTAATTCTGAAGAAGAAACTGAAACATCTGAAACATAAAGTTATTTAGAAACTGAAGATGAATACTGAAGAAGCCTTACAACAACAAGAATAAGAAAATAATGAAAACTATATAGAAGTAATTACTTTTAACCAAAAATTATATTCAAAAATAATATCGATCGATTTATCACTCAAAGATCCAAGAAACTTTATGAAGAGATTGGATGATCTCCTAAAAAGAAAGCTAATCTTAGAACTTTGCAAGGAAACCTTATTTTATCACTCCATGATCAAAGATTTACAAATATTCAGAATAGCCATCTTGGAACTTTACAAGGAAACCTTGTTTCCAAAAAATTGATTTTTGAATGCTATCCAAATTACTTCGTAACATTACGAAGTAAAAATATTAAAGACATACTCAATCTACAATTTAAACTTTTAGCAGATATAGGATTATAACATAAAAATGATGCATTATCTTTCTATTACGGAGGACTATACATTTTTTCAAACACTAATTTTTCAATAAAGGAATTAAACAAACATTATAGACTCAATTTTTTCAACAGTGAGCATGGTCATAAACCCTTTAATGCAAGAAGCCTAACTACCTACATTTAGCAGACTTTCAATTAGTCGAAGAAGAAACATCTACTAGTTATGAAGCCCCGAGTTTATCTTATACAGAAAAAGGAATGAGAATAATTAATCAACCTCCTTTAACTAAAAGTTTTAGCATAACTAAAATACCTCGATTCCAACCTAAAAGTATTAAAACAATTAGCAATAATTCAACTTATAAAGTTAAGCTAGCCTACTTTAATGGACAAAGCTGGATAGACAACAAAGTCTTAATTGACACGGGAGCATCTCAATGTCATTGTATACCCTTACCTATCCCAGTCTTTACTACCGATAACTCTAACTTCGTTACCTATGATGGAAGAGCAGCTACACTAACTAAAAAAGCCAAAATTATGATGAAAACACCAACCTTTGCCTTAGTAGAATATGACTGTTACATTGATAATTCTATCAGCAACGACCATTACCATATTCTACTTGGCATGAACTTCTTAGATCACTTTGAAACTTATAATATAAAATTAACTCAATTCATCTTAGTGGATAAACAAAATACGATTATTCTTGATAGAATATGAAATAGCTACAATTTCCTATCCTCACTTACATTGATGTAACGGTAAAAGAACTTGATATAACAACTGCAACATTAATTGATACAGGTTCCGAAGTAATCTTTTTTCAAGACTTCTTACTACCAAAATGGGAACAACTTCCCTCAGATCGAAAAATTAGAATTAAAGGCGCTCATCTCACATCTACATACTTAGAACTCGTACAAAGTATTGCGTCTATTATTCTAGGAAACAAGATTCTTCATATACCTCTGATTCTACAATATAACTCCGGCTATGATATTTTATTAGGAAATAATTTTCTAAAACAATTCGCTAAATTTACACAAACTCCATACATTGTATATCTCACCACAAAATGTGGCCATACATTGAAAATCCCTACATTAAAACATGCCTACAAAGTACGCGCGAAGCATGGTGGACAGAGATATGAACAACTTGCACTCTCAACTCAGCTCCAAAAACAAACCTTTCAAATAAATATTATAAAAAAAAGAGGATCTCATTACTAAGTTAAAACAAATTTATTCTGACAACCCTTCACAATTCTGGAAACCAGAACATCATAGAGCAATGATCGAATTAACACAAGAAATATTTATTAAAGAAAAACCTATGCTCTATACTCCAGAAGATATAAAAGAATTTTCTATACAAATCAAAGAATTACTAGAAAAAGGCTTAATCAGAGCATTGAAAGGAAGCTATTCATCCCCAGGTTTTATGGTTACGAATGAGGCAGAAAAAAGAAGAAATAAAGCTAGAATGGTTATAAACTATAAAAAGCTTAATTAGTTTACCAAAACAGATAACTATTTCTTATCAAACAAAGAAGTTTTAATTAATCTAGTTAAAAATAGAAAATACTTCTCAAAATTTGATTGTAAATTTTGATTTTGACAAATCAAAATGGAAGAAGACAGTATAAAATATACTGGCTTTAGTACACCTCAAGGATTTTACGAATGGATTGTTATGCCATTTGGACTAAAAAATGCACCTAGAATCTTTCAAAGATGAATGGATAATGATTTTAAACATCTCAACTCTTTTCTCATAGTCTATGTTGATGATATTTTAATAAGCTCTACAACTCTTGAAGAACATCGAGAACACCTTAATCAATTTGCAGAAACTGCTATCAAAGAAGGAATCCGCTTAAGCGAGAATAAAGCAACTGTAGAACAAGAAAAAATTGAGTTCTTAGGATTTGAATTAGGATCCAATGGTATTTCCTTACAGACTTATATTTCAAGAAAAATTATGAATACCCAGACGCCTTAAGAACTAAAAAGCAAATTCAAGGATTCTTAGGGCTTCTTAACTATGCTAGTGCCTATATCCCAAATTTAGCAAAAAAGAAAAAGGATTTACAAAGTTTTCTCAGAAAAAATAACACAAAAGGATGGACTGATCATCACACTCAAATAGTAAAAAATTTAAAAGAAGAATGTAAAAATTTATCACAATTCAGACTACCTGAACCTGAAGATAATTTAATCATGCAAACTAATGCATTTGACAAAGTATGTTAGCAGTATTAAAAACAGATCTTAATGAAATCTATGGCTATCACAGTGAAACTTTTTCTCAAACAGAAGAAAACTATAATACAATGGAAAAAAAAATCTTAGCTATAATTGGAGGAATTAAAAAATGGCGATTATTTCTGTTACCAAAACCTTTCAAAGTTTTAACTGATAACCATGCAGCAACCACTTTTATAAACCAAGTTTTAGATAACGGACCTCACATGGGGAAACTTCATAGATGGAAAACTTTTCTATCTCAATTTAATGCTATTTATAAGCATGTTTTAGGGAATCACAATTTTCTTGCAGACTATTTGACTAGAGAAGCAGAATATCTCAATAATGACTCCAGAAAAACTCAAGGAACTTGAAGATGTTATGATCAACTTCAATGAATACCTACAGACTGTGACAGAAAATTTAAAGCATCTTGAAACAGGAGTTCAAGACATTGTCTTAAATATTAGAACTGAAATTGACGAACTGACAAGAGGAACTACTGAAATCATCACTGACATGAGGAAAGATCTTAAACAAGGAAGTACTGTTGTTGCAGAATTCCTTAAGACTATAAACTCTTTAAGACCTACTTTCTAAACTATATCACCAGCAACTACCTCTAGTTCCACGACGCCAATGGCATCATCAGCTACTCCAACTAATATCACTGAGCCAAGTTCTAGCCCTTCATTTCTCGAAAAAGAGAAAGAGATGCAAGAACTAACGGCTAAACTATTATCAAAAAAGATTATAACTATAACTATACAAACCAAAAAATTTGTCCGTTTTGACATCTGTGCTCCCTTCATTTCAGGATACTATAGAACTACTATGCAAGTCTACGGATACCTTAATAACATATCTCAAATCTTTTACAGCAGTGGAAGTCTTTATTCCCAAGACTCACCGCCTGCAGTGGATTAAATCCCTCAGCTATTTACTAATTTTTGGAGTATGGATACATGGATATAGTATACCTAGACTTTAAACTCACAAAACTATCCCTTTTTCCACTTGAGATCATCCAAACTCTCAAGACCCTCAAGCAAGGACCATATTTATAAAATTTCATACTATTCCACCAGAAAAGGATGAAGAAACAGGAAAGATCTATCAGGATATTAGCCTTATTTAGACTGGATATATCTCTGGAAATCATCAGCTTCATATTGAAGCTATAAAAAAGTTTGATTTCATTCGATTCAATGAATCTTGGATAAACTATCGAAGAAGCAGTGGCGTCATCACAGTAAAATGCCATGACGGTCGACTCTATACCATAGAACTAAGGTGTTTGTTAAGAACAAATAATTATGCTATTGTCACTAAAGAAGGAATACAGGAAGGTCATTATGACGATAAACTCTTAAAGTTTCTTCTCCAGTTAGAACCAGAGAACTTTCAAAGATCTCCAGCTGTAAGAAATAAATTCGTTGAATTACTCATGAAAGAGGAGGAAAAACAAATTCTACTACAAACGGCTAAGCTAAGATTTTGCCTTGAGACAGCCAGATGTAAGGCCGAGATCTTACCGACAACTATATCTTATCTTTATGAAATCCTATCTACAAAATCTAAGAAGCCTATGATAGGCAGACATCTATAATTATGGGGACCACCCACAGTAAGAAGAAGACTATTAGATCAACTTTAAGACAAAGCAATCAATTATTGTACTATCACAGTTGTAAAGTTGTATTCTAGTCATTTTCTTATAATGTAAGCCATTATGTCAATAAGGCCTTTTGGGGGCACTATAAATCTGCAACTCTTAGCGAGAGCTAGGCAGAGGCAATTTGAGTAAAGTAAAGATCACTCAAAGCATTCTGCTCTCATAATGTTGTTCTAAACTTTCCCTTTGGGAAATCAACTTAATAAAGAGAACTATTCAGAAATTCTTAAAATTTCATCTCTTCTTTTTAGAGACTTTAAGGTGAGCGAAAGAGTCGAAGGATTGAAGTAAGTCCTGTACGGCTCATGAAGGAGAACGGTGTGGAGGCAGATCTGAGAAGCCTTGCAACTAAGGAGGTATAATTTCTTGAACTACTGATAGTTTAATTTATCATGCTAAGAGTACCATGTCTATTAGAACCCGTTTTAATTCTTACTTTGTTCAACTCTTGATCTCTCATCACAGAGTTTTAAACCTTTTTCTTCAAAAAGTTACCAGACTCATGACTTGATGGTATCAAAGCCTAACAACTAAAAGAGTTATGGCAAAACTACCATCAAATCATCCATATTTTTATAATCATTCACCTAGAAACTCTCATTTTCCTAAAGCTAGTATCATCACCTCTCTACGAGATGACTACTATAAGCTTAGCATAGAACATCAAAACCTACTCCTCTTGTCTCTTACAAAAAATAAAGCTATTAAGAAAACTTTAGATCTTTCTAATCGTAAGACATATAAACAACATCATAGATTATTAAACTATCTTATTCGAGAAAACACTCAAATGGCTAAAGAATTAGACAAAACTTTAAAAGATCATCTTGCCCTATATAGCCTTTGTTAAAATTCTAAACGAATGAGTTCATCTAGAAATGTTTTAAACCTTACAAAGAACTTTCAATCAATAGCTAAAATAGATCAATATAGAGATTACATAATTGGAAATAGATTTTATCTACCCAAACTAGAATATTATACTAAAGAACAAGCTTTGACTTCTCAAGAACTTTTGATTATACGACTAGAAGTATGCGCCAACAAATGCTTAATCATTATAAAGCAAGACTAGGTCAACTATCCGTTTTACTAGAAAATATTGAACCAAGAAATAGACAAATTTTAAAAGATAATATTGCATTATTAGAATTAACTTTTACGTACAGTATTTGGTACAATGGAAACATGGATATTAATGACTCTCAAATTACATATTATTCGGACGAAGAAGAGAACAAGAAGGGCATAACTGTAAATTACCTTTGAAAATAAGAAAAAAACAAAATTAAAGCAAAGGATATAATAGTAATCTTTCAAATAAACAAAAGCAAATGTCACATCAACCCGAAACTCACTCGAAGTACAACCCGAACCGCCACCTATACACCCAACTCATCTGAAGAAGAGCGTCAATGGCATAAATCCGCACAACCATGAAATTCAAAGCGAGACAAACTCAAAGAAAGGTAGAGCATTACGCCCCAGTTCAAATTAATTGAGAATGGGAAAAATTAGTCCAAAATTTATGCAATATCAAACTGAAAAGCAGAATCCTCCATCAATATTAGCCAATCTGGAATTACAAAACTTGAGAAAGGTGAAGAAAATAAAAAATCAAAACCCTAAAATCGATTTAATTCAAAAATTAAGTATGAAATTAAAACCTAAAAATCCTAACCAAAAAACTCGAATTAAATCGAAAGTCAAAACCCTAAGCTCACTAAATTCTTCGTAAAAAATACCTAGCATCCTCAAATTCGCCACTACCCCTTCAATATATGGCCTGCATGTTGGTTTCCCAATCTTCATCTTAGCTATTGATCTCACAAATGGCATGGATGGTGGCCATGGATGTTGCGCTGGCGTGGGGGCGTTTTAGTGATAAGTAGTGCACGCATGCAGGCATGGTGCAAGTTGGTGATGGTGCTGGTTCTAATTATGGAATGTGATGGTGTTGATGGTGCTGGTTATGAAGACTGAAGCAAAAGAAGAAGGTGGGTGTATCGGGTTTTGAGGAGAGAGAAACAAGTAGAAGGGGAGGGGGTAGTAGTTTTGGTGCGTGGTAGCCATGAGGAGGGTGCTGGGTTGGGGTTTTTTTGGAATTTTTTTCTTTTTCCTTTTTTTTTAATGGATCACGGTGCTTTAATGGACCAAGTGAGAAAATGGAAGTAGCCCAAGCATTCTTGTTCTGCTTTTACTTCATATTTTTCTCCATTTTCTGATCTTTTTCATCACCTACAAAATCAAATAAAATCAAATAAAAATCTAAATATAATAATTATTATGAGCTAAATTAGATATAAAGATATAGTAAAAAGATCGTATTTTTAGTGCAAATAGCAAGCCATGAGAAGAGAAGCAGATCTAGGCCCCATCCAAAAAGCATCCCAATTAACTAATACATGGGTCCATTAAGGTTGAATTCGCTATAAGTGGTTATCCATCTCTAGATATACTAATTAATTTCAAAAATCTTGTTCGACTTTGAGAGTGTTAGTGGAATTATGGATGCTTCAATGGACTGTAATTCTGAAATTATTTTCCTTTTTTAATGTCTGCCTTCCATCCAACTATGATAGACCCTCACTACATTTCCATGCAATTTGAAATACCCAATAACAACCACCCTAATACCATGGTAGATAGTCAACAATATCATAACAAATATATATACCTAGTCAATTGTCGTTTACAGCAGCAATAACAATGCCAACAAGCTCATTTTACTAACATAAATTATCACCAATTAGTATGACATACTTATTGTACACCTAGATGGATAGATCGCTACAAGTAGTTGGGTATACAATAGGTATGTGGCAGTCATTGGTTGTAAGTTTTAGCTGTGTGTTAGCAGAATATGCTTGTTGTCATAGTTGTTGTTTCTCTGAATCTTAATTGTCTGGGTATAAATGTGTGTAGTGATCCACCACCCTGAGGGTGCGATCCGCCACCCCGAGGGTGCGATCCGCCTCGAATCGTTCGACTTCCATTTTGTTGGGTGGTTTATTTTTTATTTATTTTTTTAAAAATTGACTGTTTATTATTTTTTTTTAATAAAACTAGCAGATTTGCAGGATTGGATCAAAGAATTGGCCTAAATCTTAATCCAAATTCCTAGTCTAGAATCAGGCTTAGTTGCCTGATTCTGGTCCAAACAGGTGTACTATCTTGGATCAAAATGGTTATGGAAAAAATAAAAAAGAACGAAAAATAAAGAGAATAAAAAGAGAAAACAACAATTATGTATCAAGTAGAGTTGCCAGTGAGTTTTAGTAAAAATTTACAAACCATATTACTTTTCGAAGCAAGTCATACTTATAGGGACAATTGAAGGGACACCAAAGACACAACTGATTTTGCTTCAAAAAGGTTTTTGAAAGGTCCTAAGTAATCCCTAATGTGGGGACCATATTGACTCTTTAGTCTCGAACTGAGGATCTATATTTAGAGGCAATGGTATGGTGATGTAATGAGATGTATCACATGATCACCCGTCATCATTGATAGGCTCTTACTATTCAATATATGAAATCAAAACTTTTAATTACACTATCACACAATTATGTAATAGATTAGTACAAATCATATTTAATCATGTAAAAGGTATAAAAACCCAAAGAATAGGATAACAGTTATAGCGGGAGGAACTATCTAAAGATTACATCTTTAGTAATTTAGAATCAAAGATCATAAAACAGAAATAGAGTAGAGAGCAGGGAAGATAAAGGTTTTGCTCTCAAGATAACTACCCTGATCTACTTGGGAACCCAGCAAAGTGAAGCATTTTTTAATGGGTGACCCAATTCACTCTCTCCAAATACCTTCGATGAGTAGAGTATTTCTCTCCTGAATTTTGATGCTTTCCTCTCTCTAATTTTTTGTTGTGTTTTGATGCCAATTTAATTTGATGCATCTGACCCCTAGAGGCAGCCCCCTATTTATAGTGGTTAAGAGAGTAGTCCGAATCGGTTTACAAAAAGGAGACCTGATCCTAGTCCCATTAACATTAATCTAGATGAGTGAATTAGTCCGGGTAGGATTCTTATTAATTAAACACACCTTAGACAGAAAAGGATTTTGAGAGAGGGAAAATTAAGGTGCCGGACTGGTTCCTTGTTGAGGAATTTAGCTCGGTTCCTGGTTGAAAAGTCGAATGGGTTTTCCAGGCCAGGATAGGCTGCAACTAGTTTTGACCATAATTTATTTATTCGACCTACATTTCAAGCAATTTATTTGTTCCTTAAAAGTTTATTGAGTCTATTTTCTAATAAAACTAATTTAATAATTTTTGGATAAGCGTGGAATAAGATAGAAGTAAATTAGTGAACTTGTGTCAATTTCCACACAGGCCTCAATATTCAACTTATATGTTTCCTATTGCTTGTCGGGTTTCTGTGCATGCTATATCATTAGAAAGTGTATTTAATGGAGAATGTTGGTACCTAAACTCAATATTTTAACACTCTTTAGATTGGATCTCAATAGGACGCCAAATACTATCAATTTTGGGCCTATTTAGGCTTTTTTAGCATTTTGGACTTGAATTCAAGAATTACTTTGATAGGGCCCAAACTCATAGGCTGGGAAATAATTTCATCATAAGGCATTTAATAAAATTCGAGATGCCATTTTTAGTCGTCTACAGTTAGCCCCCACTTCGATCGAGCCAAACTAAAGTAACAATCATCATTTATAGCTACTTGTCTGGCTGTGTTGATGTGGTACTCTAGTCTGGTTGTTGAGGGTCATGAGACTTGGTGGCTACCTACTTTTGTTGTGATGGTGGCTGATGAATGTTATCCTTTCGTCGGATTAGCAAATGTCCCTATTGCCGAAGTAGCAGACCTCTCGCCTATCTACCGACTTTCCTTAGCGTTGGAGTAGTGGACCTCTTACTAGTCTAGCGAGTTTCCTTATTGATGGAGCAACGGACCTTTCATTAATCTAGCAGGTTTCCTTATTGCTGGAGTAGCGTACCTCTCGCTAATCTAGCAAATTTCCATATTGCCAAAGTAGTGGACCTTTTACCGGTGTAGCAGACTTGTGATGAATTTATCCTTTTGCCAAATTAGCGGGTTTTCTTATCGCTAAGCAGCAGACCTTTTGCTGGTCAAGTAGACTTGTGATGAGTTTATCTTTTCAAAGGATCAGCGCGTTTCCTCATCACAGGAGTAGCGAACCTTTTGTTGATCTAGCAACTCTTGATAATAAAATGTCCCATGGTGTCGTGAGCTAGGGGTGTTGTTAGAATATCCCATTGTGATAGGAGCCAGCAATGAGACCTTAGTGGTGTGGATTCTTGAAGGTCTATGGCTAGATCCTTATGAATTTAGTGGCATGGAAGCCTGAAGACGTGTCACTGGATCCTTAACTTGTCATCAATGAGATATTAAGATGTTGATTCTTTAAGTTTAGCTTTTCACCTCTCAAGTGTCAATGTCATGTCCTGCTTATGGGAGCTTGCTGGGTGTTGAGATGTCCTAAGATAAAGAGGATGAGGTGCTCTATAGCTAGATTCTCTTGAACTGGTTACCTAACAAACTGAAGTTAGGTTGATGTCCTGTTTATAAGGATGTGGGTGAATTGTTCGATGTCAAATATGCTTGTGTATAGCCTTCTTGGAGGATGGAGCCCCCACTTTGACTGAGCCTGATTAAGGCAGGGGTCAAGGATAAATATCTTCTGTGATAGTTATTGATGTCGTCTTGAGAACGTTTGATGTGTATGCATGGGTGGTCAAGGTTATGTGCCCTTCCTACGGGGTTGCTATGAAGGCTTATTGCATTCTTGTTCAATCTAGGGTTTCCAAGTGATCAGGGTGGATGACGGTCTAGTAATGGGCTAAAGACCTATGCATTGATGCATGTACAATTGGTAGCCTAGGTTAGACTATGCATGTATGCTGAATATGCAGATTCGATTGTGCTGACTGTGTAGACATGATTATGTTGACTATGCAAACATGATTATGCTAATTTTACAGACATCGTTATGCTAACTATGCAAACATGTGATGACCTAACCTCTTGTGCATATAGGTCTTGTACTAAGTTTGGGGTTTATTGGATAAGGCCCAATTAAGGCATAAAATATTGATGGGTTAGGCATGACGATGTTCTGTGGATTAGGATGAGGGGTAAAAAGTTAGATGACTATAGGGTTGAACCAGATCATTGGTCTTAAGCCGCCCATAATAGAGAATCTTTCTTTTTAAGGAAGGAGTGACCTCTAATTTTACATTAATGTGCTTCTGACCTAAAGAAGCCCCAAAGTTCTGTTTATTGTAATAGAAGCCTTAGATGTGTAAGGATAGTGATAGTAAAAAATGCTTCTGCTAGTTTTGATTGGAGTAGCCCGTCGTCCAGTGGAACCAATGTAATCCTACCCATGTTTGTAAATGATTACTAGTTCGCAAACCTAAGTTGTGTACGGATGTGGAAAACAAATACACCTTTTTTAGTGCTACTTAGAGTAGCCTCTATCTTGGCATAGAGAATGCAATTATCTTCTTAGAGAAAAATATTTTCCATATGGAAGCTCTAATTATATGGGGAAATACAGGGGAACCCTCTGTCTTATATAATGGACGAGTGCCCACCTAAAAAGACTAAGAATGTAGAGTGAGCATCTACTCTTAAATCATAGTCATGGCTGAGATAAGAGTACTAACCTTGGTATGGAGTGAAATTATAGGCTATGATGATTGAGAAGTATTGGTTTTCTAAGTCTAATTCAATGAGTGTAGGCAATAGAATGCTTTTTTGTCCGTTAGAAATTGAGGTTTTATTTTCACTCTCCTTTTTGTCTAGTCTGCCCTTTCAAGTTTTCCAGAGAATCACTCTTTATTCTCTCCATTTTTATAGAAACTAAAGGATTCAATTCATATGTTTCTTTATAGAAAAGAATCTTTATAGTTGGGCCTTAAAGGGTTTGCTTATTTACCCTATGTGAAATCAGGCCAGTCGTAGTTCAAGGATAAGAACATGCAGCTTAAAGGAAGGATGCCTTTGGGAGGACTTTTTGCGTTAGCCTTCAGGGTTAAGCCAAAGGAAGGAGTCAGTGTAAAGGCTCAAACAATCTAATTGAAATCCCTAAGTGTGCATGGGTGATGAAGTTAGTGTAAAGCAATAATTTCTTTCTTTTCGTATCCTTGTTGTTTTTAAATACCTTTTTTTGTCATTCTCCTTATTACGTGAGACTGTTTAGCCTGAACTTTTCCTTTTTTTTCCCCTTTGATTGCTAGCCAACCATAACACACTCCCACTCCTTGGATAGCTCAATTGTGGTTATGAAAGAAATAGGCTTAGTTCCATAGAACTTGATGTCTAGTATAGTGAATTTTGGGATAATTTCGCTTTTGGGGTTTAAGTGAATCTCGTATAGTCATTAAAGTAATTGTTGAACATGAAAGATTCCTTAAGCAGTTATTCTATTTGATTTACTCATGGATCAGTTTGAGGAGTGCTCTTTCCATTCTTTTCTTCCTTCTTCTTATCATCTTCCTGTTCTCCGTTACGAGGTTTCTCACCTTTTTCCTTTGGGGCATTCTGGATAAGAGTTTTGCAATGTAGTGGCCATTAGTTCCATCATCTTCTCACTATCATTCAGTCTAGTTTGCATTTTTTCTACCATCTTCATAAGTTGAGCTAGTTCGTTTCCTCCTGCCATCGAAATTGTTGAAGTATTGGACTTTGGCTTGGAGTTGGCCTTGACCCAACTAGTGAGTTCCTCCAGAATCTTCTTGAGATAGAATTCTCTAGGTTTGTGGACTCCACTCATATGCGTTCTTAGTCTTCCCTTTTCTGAGCAATAAGGTGGTGGTTTACAGGATTGAATAATGGAAATGAAAGGTTAACCTTGGCTATGGGGATAAAGGAACTAGTTACTGACTCCGAGCACGGTGAGGAGATAAGGTCCTGAAGGTTTAGGCTAGGCTAGAAAGGATCTGATATTTTTAACTGAAATCTGGCCTTAGCTTAACTTGGGTCCTAAGTTGGGCGTAGGAAGCTAACCTATAGGCATTAATTAGGTTTAATTGTAACTTATATAAAAATTGTGGGCCTAGACTGTGTGTAAGCATGACTATGGTTTGGTTTGCCTAAAGTTGGCTAGTTTAAGCATGTGGATGGATCTAGGTGGGCTCGTGCATGGATCCAAGGCTTGGGGAATATGATGCATGGAACACGAACTTATGCATAGGTAAAATATGTAGGTCTTAATGGGACTTATGCATTATGAATATGATGTATAATTGGATGTAACTTAGAAGATTGAGTCTCTAAAGGTCTAATAAGCATCATTAGGGACTTTTAGCCTGGATGAGCCCATGGACGATGCATGATGAGGCCAAAGATGCATGACTCTTCGGGCCAAAGTATCATACACCTGATGTGCTGAGACCCTAAATGGACTATGTCAACCCCTAAAGTGAGACAATATGCTAAGAGCCCAGGGTGCTGACTATATGTCATAAATGCTAACTCAAAATAGACTGACTAGGTTAGACTTGCCTACGAGATATTGACCGAGTTCCTTGTTGGGTACTCGAACTGACATCCTGACCTCTATATATTTCCCCAAGTGCAGCCTGAGTCTATGCAGGTAAGGCCCAAAGAGGCAAGGTTCCTTATTGGGCCTTGAGACAGGCATATTGGTTCTTAACCCTTTTTCCTCAGTTTAGACCTAATCTAATACAGTCAACCCCCATAGGAAGCCGATCGAGTTTCTAGTCAGTCTAGGAAATTGATTGTTACCCCTTTTCTTAGATCTAGACTAAAAATAATTCCAGCCAAGCTTTCCTAAAATAATCATAGACTCCTATCAGGATGCAAACTATTTTTTTTTTTGAACACCTAACCATGCTCATTTAAACTTGGCCAGGTCGCCTTTTAGGACTCTTATTCCCTAGACTAAGGTTAGAGCTTAGTAGGGTCTGAGGTCAAGAGCCCCTTAGACCTTAATTGGCCTTTATGCTGGCTTGGTCCATATCCCTAGCCACTAAGTGTGACCTTTCCTAGCCTGGGCTCTCTTAAGACTTAAAGCATTAGTGCGTAGACCGTAGGGCTAAAAATATTTAAATCATACAACAACACATCTGAGCATATGCATGAGTTCCATCCTAAGCAAATGTTCTGAGTTATAAGGGTTTTAGGATGGGTTTGTAACAGTCATCTCACGACCTAAATACTTCATATGTCATGCATGGGGTGCATGGTAAGACTAGAACATTTTGGTTCCTTAGGCCATGTGAACTGAAAAGTGTGTCACGAATGGGCTGATTAATGCATGCTCAATAAAGCCACTCCATTAACCAATTGATCTCGCAAGGGGAAATAGCAGGTTTGCTTCCTAAAGGTGCCGTTATCCTAATTAGGGCATCACTTTTCAATGCAGGCTGCCTAATGCAAGTGTAATTAAAATGATTTTTCTTATTGAAATTCAAATCTCACCCACTTAAAGAAAATATTCCACAGTAGAATCATAAATGTAAGGATCTATGTCCCTAGGGTGTGATCTCTCACGAATGATTCAATGTTTGTTTTACTGAGTAGTTTATTTCTTATTAGTTTTTAAAAACATACTGTTAATTATTATTATTATTATTGTTATTATTATCATTGTTGTTGTTATTATTATTATTATTATTACTACTACTACTACTACTACTACTACTACTACTATTACTACTTTAGAAAACCAGTAGATTTGTAGGATTGGATCAAGGAACTGGGCCAGATCCAGATCCAGATCCACGTTTCTAAGCCAAAATTAGGCCTAATTGCCTGATCCTAGTCTACACAGATGCACTATTTTGGATTAGAATGATTCTGCCGAAAATAAAAAAGAATGAAAAATGAAGAGAATAAAAAGAAAAATAGCGATTATGCTTCAAGAAGAGACAACCTAGGGGACACCGAAGGGACAGTTGATTTTGCTTCGAAAAGATTTTAAAAAAGCCTCCTAATAATCCCTAGTGTGGGGACCATCTTAAATCCTTAGTATTAGATCGAGCATCTAGATTTGAGGGCAATGGCATGGTGATGTAATGAGGTGCATCACATCACTGCTCATTATCACTGATAGCCTCTACTATTCAATGTGAGAAATCAAAACTTTTAATTACACTATCACACAATCATGCAGCAGATTAGTACAAATAATACTAAATCATGCAAAAGGTACAAACTTTACACACCAAAAACCCAAAAAATGGAATGACAGCTACAACGGGTAGATTACATCTTTGGTATTTTAGAATAAAAGATCATGAAAGAGAAATAAAGAAGAAGAGTAGGAGAAGATAGAGTTTTTGCCCTCAGGAAAACCCACTTGATTTACCTAGGAAGCCAATAGAGTGACGCCTTTTTAATAGGTAAGCAAATTCTCGCTCTCTCAATACCTCTAATGTGTAAAGCATTTCTCTCCTAAATTTTGATGTTCTTCTCTCTCTAATTTATTAATGTGTTTTGATGTCAGTTTGATTTGATGTCTCTACCCCTAGGGTGAGCCAACTATTTATTTATAGTGGTTGAGGGAATAATCTAAATCTGTCTAAAGAAAAGAGACCTAATCCTAGTTCCGTTAATGTTAATCTAGACTAGTGAACTAATCCGAGTAAGCTTCTAATAATTTGAACACACTTTATATGGAAAAGGACTCAGATAGAGGGAAATTAAGGAGCTTGGCTAGTTCCCTATTGAGGAACCCAGCCTGGTTCTTAGGCAGAAAGCCAGTCGGGTTTTCTGGGTTAGGCTAGGCTGTAATTTTTTTTTTAGGGCTATAATTTTGTCATCTGACCTATATTCCAAGAGGTTCTTTTGTTCCCTAAAATTTGGTTAAGTTTATTCCCCAATAAGACTAATTCCATAATTTTATGATATGCCTAGAAAAAGATATAAGCAAAATAGTGAACATGTGTCATTCTCAGCACAAGCTCTAATATTTGATTCATATCTTTTCCATTGCTTATCGGGTTTTGGTACATAATATATAATTAAAAATATTTGAAAATGAAGAATATTGATACCTAAACTCAATTATTTTTCACTCCCTTAAGTGGATCTCAACTGGACGCCGAACACTATCAATTTTGGGCCTATTTAAGCTTTTTTAGCAATTTGGGCTCGAATTCAAGGTTTACTCTACTGGACCCCCAACCACATAGGTTGGGATATAATTTTGTCATTGAGCATTTTTTAAAATTTGAGATGCCATTTTAAAGCGTCTATAATACTATATTGCTTATATACCATGGTAATAAAGATGTTGTTGTTCTGTAATTGTAACTGAAAGGAAATGTAATGAGGGTAGTGTACCCTAGGGATGGGACGGAAGACATGCATTCCAAAAAAATAAAATTGCTGTAGCATGACAAGGTATATAGGGTTATGTGTGACAATAGTAGTGCGAGTGCATAGGTTCTGGGGCAGGCAATAGTTTCTTCAGGGGGATAGGTCAAGATGTTATAAAACTGAGTGATCATGTTGTCAAAGGGTGATCATAGTGGTTTAAAGGCCCACATTTGGATACTTATAAACTTGGGTAACCTCATTTATATTCCATAGTAGACATAGTTTAGTAACTAGGTAAATTTGTAGCTAGAGTGGTGAGGACTTTGTGAGCCATTTATATGAAATAAATGCTATGCATAAATGTTTTAGCTGACAAAATGCTATTAATATATCACATGTAGGGCAAATGCGAAGGTATTAGGAATATTAAAGAGAGTGAGGGTCTGGGAAGAGGCAGAAGGGGGTGGCTGTTGGGACGATCATGTACAATAGATGTACATGCTCCTATTGAAGGCAACACTCGTAAGGGAGGGAAATAGTTCTATATGAGTTATGAGGGGAATGTTGGAGCAAAGTGGAGATGGGAAAGCAATATACAAGGGAGGGTCAAGAAAATATATGTTGGGGAAGGAGAGAATGGGACTAAAAGAGGTGTGAAGAATGGTGAAGGAGATTACATGTAGTGATTTGTCAAAGCACAAACTATGGTATAGTTTGAAGTATGACAGCCAAATGTTAATGGCAGTTGATGAGGACATAGATGTTAGAATGATTTTCGAGGAAATTGATGACCATATTTGTATGTGGGTGGTAATGATGGTCCGAGGAGGCGAGCATAGAAGGGTGCTTTAGTATGTGAAGGACGAACACAAAGTTGTTAAGATGGCATGGTATGCGGCATAAGTGGGAGAAATGGTCATGCTGCTGTGCAAGAGGGTTGGAAGGGAGATGGCAAATAAGTAGTAGTGAAAAGGTGGATAATTTATAAAGATGTATATGATAAAGTGCGTTACTTAATGAGGTTTATAAACATGAGTGGCTTATTTGTTATCATGCCTAAAATTGCAGGTTGTTGGTCACTAAAATTGGTGGATGTTGAGGTGAACAGTGACAAATCAGGCTGAGATTAGAAGGGGAAATCATCAAATTTTCAAATGACAAGGAGATCTCCATTGTGTCATATGATATGGGTGATGAAGAGACTACAGAAAGAGGTGTGATGAAGGGGCTAAAGAAAGAGGGTATGATGAAGGGAATAACAAAAGTGACAACATTTAGCCACTATCTGGCCTCTAAGCATAAAGTTACCATCACAAGCTAAGCACCTGGAAGAAATTAATCAGGAAAGTGGGGCAGATCTTTCGTTCGACAGAAGCATTTCAACAAATGATATGCAATTATGCAATTGCGAACCCCTTCAGCTATAAGTTTAAGAAGAACTGTACGAAAAGAATTATGGTGAGGTGTGATGCAACTCATTGTCCATTCTACATATGTATCAGAGGTGGGAAGAACATGCAGGTGATGCCTTTGAAAGATTTCAGAGGCTTGCATAACACAATTTTGGAGCCGTATCAGATAGGTGTATGGAGTAGACAACACGTTAAAGCCTAGCTTCTTGCGCATCTTATCGAGGGTAAAGTGTGATTATGTCTTAACTATTCTCCCAAAGACATTATGCAGGATTTGGAGTTGGAGTTGGGGATTCGATTAACATATATGCAGTCATGGGGGGAAAGCAAGTTTATGCGCATGATGGTGCTTGGTAAGCTAGTTAATCATGACAAATTATTGCCCTGGATGGGTGCTACCATCTTCATAGCAAACTTAGGATCTTTGACATTTTATGAGGTTGATGGATTGAGATTTAACCAAATGCTTGTTGTAGATGCTACTAATATTAATGTCTTTAAACTTAGATACATGACAATCTTTTTGTAAATGGCACCGATTTGAGCGAACCATATAAAGGGACTATTCTTGTTACCTATGTTGTGGATGTAGATAACCACCTATTCAATTTCACCTATGGTATAGTGTCAAGTGAGAAAATTAAAGAATGGTTATGGTTCTTACAAATGGTTGTTGAGTGCTTGGGGGGTTTGAAGTGCGTGATAGTATCGGACAGGAACCCTATGATTATCAATGTTATTGCACAAGTGTTTAGTCAGCAGTGCTATAGCTACTGCCTACGTCACTTGACGAAGAATTTCTTGAAGGTGACAACTAAGCATGGTATCTGAAAACAAGTGATAAATCAGATAATGAAGGAAATATTCTATAAAGTAGCATATGCTCCAACTGGGCGGGAATACAATACCGTATTATCAGAGTTGAGGTGCTAGAAGGAAGAGCTTGTTGCTTGGCTGAAGGACAACAAGCCAGAGTATTGGATTGCATCTAAATATGGTCAAGAGAGATGGGAAAGAATGAACAATAGTGTGATAGAAAGATGAAATAATTGAATGAGATGACTACAACTTATGCCAGTGTCGTGGCTTATGAATAGCTACCTCGAGAAGTTTGGTGAAGAAGATGGACAAGCACCAGCAAGAGATTGAGAAGTGGAGGAATGGGATGTGTGAGAGAATTGAGCATCAATTATCTGATCCTTATAAGAAGATGGGTTGTACTAAAGTTAGGTTAATAGACTTATACATGCATGAAATGGCAAATGCAAGGACTTCCATGCTGTCATGCTTTGGCTATGATTGCTAAGGCTAACTTATGGGTATATAACTAGGTGCATTCGATTTATAAGATTGCGGCCCAATATTGCATATAAAACCAACTTGTCCACTCTATCAAAACACATAACATGGAGAAGTTGATGACAAGACAAGGCTCGTGGTTGGTAGAGAGAAGCTTCATGAGGAGTACAACTGATGTGTATTACCCTTGAACAGTGGACGACAACCTGGCTCAATCAAAGCATAGGCAGTCTCAAACCCAGGCCACAAAAGCTCACACGTGCTCATAATGCGCTGAAGTCAGACATACGGGGCAGACTTGCCGTTCCCCGAGCAGATTTTAATGCAAGCTATGAAGGTAATGTTGTATATGTTAAAGATTTAATACATGGTTTGTATGCTGCAGGCATAAGCAGGACATAATGCTTTGTTCCAAAATCTATTTTGTACATACACTTGTCACCCTAAGATGAAAAGGGTGTAGTATTATATGTGATTGTGGTGTATGTTGTATGAGTTGGTGATAGTGGCAGAGATGTCACAAGATAACCATCATTTGTTGTTGATGTTAAATTCATAATTTGTTGGGTCATTACTCATAGGAACTTTAGTTGTTGATCCAATGTCACCTTTACCCAGTAAACAATGAACAAAAGTGATGACTTTTAGTTTTTCAGTACGTGGATAATGTGTGCAGGATTGCATTGATGTGGGTACCACTACTAGCTGGTGATGTACATGCATGTCAACTGTGTAAGTGAATGCTTGAAGGTAGCAAATAATCGACCGAAAATGTGTGGGGTGGTAAAATTAAGTGGTAATTGATTACTTTGAGCCACCTACATTGTTGGCCCCACGCCAATGCCACATTTACCATGGTCGACTAAGAATGAAAGCTGGTATGTAGATTGTTTGTCTGGGAGTACATAGGAAGTGTGTGTGATTGTGCATACATGGCGGTACCGCTGTTGGATGATGATGTACAGGTAGGTAAATTGTGTCATGAACGTTGTTGTTTACCACATTTCTTGCATTTGTGTGCCATAGTAATCTGTAAGCAATAAAGCAGTAAACTTGAAATCCCCTAAAACCATAGACAACATATTGTATTTATCGGAAGCAGTGTCATGGGAGGGTCTACTTTGTTATGGAATTAGTTATTATGACAGTTATAATGAAGTTGAATTGATTTGACCCATATGTAATTTATGCATGTCTCTTAGTCGGTGCAATGGTTTCTTCATTAAATTGTTGTTCTGACCACCCGATCATCAATTATTACTATTAATTATAAAATGCACCCTTTCATGGCCTTGTCCAAATGCAATATTAATGATATGAGAATGAAATGTGTAGCAGTTGTTGTTAACCAAAATTAATGTCATTATTTAGGGGGTATGCATCCTAATTAACAAGCACCCTTTCACGGGCTTGTCCATTTTCAATGTTAACCTAATTATTCCAATAACCGGAAAGACGGAGCCATAACAGCTGCCATCAATTATTGGAAGAGGTAGATCTAATTGTGAAGCTTTAGTTTACCACTTATATAGTGAAGTTGGCATAGATAAACAAACAAAAAGTTACAGGCAAACATATTAATGTGGAATATTAGTTGGGGTTTTACAACGTGAAATGAAGTTGTTGACACAAATTCGAATTATTAGTGGGACATATAGAAATGAAGAAGGCAATGATGATTGCAACTAACATGTCATAAGAGAACATTAAATAATAACATAGTACTAAATGAGGTAGACAACACCTACACAGAGTAGTCGATTAGCCGCAGAAGGTGGTGGAGGTTCGTTATTAGTGTACTCCCTACAGATATATAACAAACCCTTGGCCACTCAATTGAATGACTTGATCTAGGAAACATTAAAGGCATGACGTCCATACAGAATTGAAAGTAGAATGAGGCCGTTGTTACTTTTACTACAAAACTTATGTACGTGGCTTTGAACCTATACGTCACTAAGAGCACTTTAGATGATTCCCACACAAGACAAACTCCAATAACGAAGCTGGTGGGCTTTGTGAAACTATGGTTTAATCTTATTTTATGCAATATCTCCCTGGCATTTCCATCTCCCATCCTTATGTCCGTGACCAACATAAAGGGAGCCGGAGTACTGATAGTACTAACCTGAGATTTTGTTGGAAAGATGCTAGTGTAATGCCTCTACAGTTCTAAATGGCAATTTAAAGATCGCTTGGGCAAGAGTCATTAACACAGGGGGGATGCTAATACATGAGTGGCCATGGACTATTTGAATAGTCTACTTAATGTCATTGCCTTCTTCTAGGGGAGTGGAGATTATGTCCACCAATGCCCCAGCTTACCTTTCTGTAGTATTGCATATATGTTTCTTAACTCCAGCCGTAGAATTCATGGGTCGTTACATATTGCTGTGTAGCAAATGTCCTAAGTGCGATTATTGATGATCTTGGGATGGGATCTATGTCCAACATCTATTGCAAGCCTTCCTCTATACTTTAATCGGACTTTATCCAATAGACCCGAAACTTAGTATAAGACTTATACAAGGTTAGATCATCATATGTCAGCATAGTCAGCATAATCATATCTACATAGTCAGCACAATTGAGTCTACATAGTCATCATATATGCATTCTAACCTAGGCTAGAAATTTCACATGCATCAATACATGGGCCTTTAGCCCATTTACTAGACTGCCCTTAATCATTTGGGAACCCAGAATTAAGCAAGATTCCAATCAGCCTTCACAACAACCCTATAGGAAAGGTACATAACCCTGGTTAGCTATGAATCTACATCAAAGGTTCTCAAGATGACATCAACAGTTGTCACATAAGACATTTTACTTTGACCTTCACCGTAATCAGGCTTAGTCAAAGCGGGGGCTCCATCCTACAAGAAGGCTTTATGAAGCATATTTGACATTGGGCAATTCGCTTACATTCTTATAGAAAGGACATCAACCCAACTTCAGTTTGTCAGGTAACTAATTCATGAGAATCTAGCTACAGGTCTTCAAGAATTAAAGTATTAACATCTCAACATCTCTCCAATGATAAGTTAAGGATCTTGTTATAGGTCTTCAAGATTCAATGCTACTAAATCCACAAGGACCTGGCAACATATCTTCAAGCATCCACATCACTAAGGTCTCATTGCTGGCTCATGGGGTAATAGGATAGTCTAACAATGCAGCTGACTTTTGGTATCATGAAACATTTATTCTCAAAGGCCACTAGACTGGCAAAAGGTTTGTTGCTTCAGCGGTAAGAACACCCGCTGATCTGGTTAAAGGATAAATTGATCACAAGTCTGCTGGACTAACAAAAGGTCCACAGCTCTGGCGGTGAGGAAGCCCTCTAATTCGATAAAAGGATAAATTCATCACAAGTTTGCTGGACCGTTAAAAGGTCTGTTGCTTCAGTAATAAGGAAACCCGCTAATCCAACAAAAGTATAAATTCATTATAAGTTTCCTAGATCGAAAAAAGGTCTGCTACTCCAGCGGTAAGGAAGCCTGCTAGACTAACGAGAGGTATGCTACTCCGATAATAAGGAAACGCGCTAAACTAGCAAGAGGTCCGCTACTCCAGTGATAAGGAAACTAGCTAGACTGGCGAGAGGTCTGCTACTCTAGCATTAAGGAAACTCTTGTATACACATTGACACTGTAAATTAAGTGTCCATGTATTTGTTTTGTTTCAAATAGAAAATATATTATGAAGTGTTAGGAGTTTATGCTGATATATATATATATATATATATATATATATATATATATATATATATATATATATATACATATACATACATATGGGGCAAATTAAATCGGAGCATGCATGCATTGTTGGCTAGTGTAGCTGTGTACATTGCTAATGTTTTAGTGGTAAACTAGTTCAAGGTAGACATGTTCCGTTCAGGAATACATTTGTAATATTGAATATGCATACCACCATGTAAATTATGCTTGACACCATACACGTATCGTAACAACTGATGTTTCACTATATGAGAACTATTCATTGAAGTTTATCCATCCCACCATACCATAAATGTAACAACTTTTGTGTATCACACTTGGACACTATTCAAAGAAGGTCATGTTTACCACCATACAGATGTTGTTTACCATACAACTTTGGTTTAACTGCAAATAAATGTTGTCTAACACATCTTATCTTGCCATCGTCATTTATACAACTGTTTAATGGAGCTGACTCCTACACTGAAGGAGGAACCATGGGGAGGACATCAATAGATAAAAAAAACAAAAATGTTTATTCCTCCCAAAAGTGGTTTAGCTCAATTGTTATCACTTGCTATTGCCAATAAAATTACAACTCCCATGCTTGCCTACAACTGAACAAGCCTTCTTGCTTCTGCTTAGTCCACCTTAACGTACTAAAAAAAAAGCTCCATTACCGTAACCCTAGATGTATTGTTATACACATATGTACACCTTATGTGTTTACAACATGTAAGCCAAAAAATAAATGCATATGTGTACATATTTATTCCCACAATATTGTACAAAAAACAACGCAACTTACTGTGACCTAACATGTCAGGCACATAGCGAAGTTCCTTATTCATCTAGTAAGGATTTTCGCTAGGCATTTATCTCACAGCTGACGAATATCCATCTCCTTAAAGCATATGTTGCCAACATTGAGGGCGAGTACATCCATAAAGATCATCACGAACACGCCACAGTCGCAACCACTTCATCAATGTTACAAATACAGTTAGATTTGTAATTGATCATGGGAACATGGACTACTACTAACTTCATAGTAAGATGGCAATGCAACTTACTTATTTTGCCGAGGACATGGAACTCAAGTGACCTCCAAGTAACAATGTCTGTGAAGATGTTAGTCTTCATTAATGCGAGGCTGAAAGCAACTTTCTGCACATTAAACTTATAACATGAACATAGTCATCTTATGCAATTAAAAGAGTAAAGGTTGTATGGGTAGAGCTTAACTGCCCCATAGACCAGTTGTGAATGTTCTTGCTGGTCATTCGTTTTGTTTGCTGGTGATGAATTATGCAAACACATACATCTCTTTCTCAAATCAACTTCTAATAAGAGCTAATGCTTAGCGTGTTCTTCAAACAATGGTAGCAACACCTACAATGAAGGTAGCAGTTCACACTGCATTGAAGTACATATTATATGTTAAAAATTGTTATAACAGCCAACATATAAGGCACATAACTGTAACATACGATCGAACATATATTTGGGTAATGTAGCCGGCAGAATACACCCGACTGTTGCCAATTTTGGCATGAGTCTGTCATACATGCACAAAGGACCAAAAAAAAAGGAATTGCAAGTGAGAATCAGCTGAACAAGTCATAGTGCTAAGCATAGTAAGGATGTAGTAACAACCAAAAAATCATAAAGTAAGTATAATATCGCGTACCAACTCAACTGTCTTTAAAAATATTAATGTCGAGCATCATTTAGGATATATATACTGTCCTTCATACAGGAGGAAATTATAATGATGTATGGAAAAGCCATTTATGCAGTACTCAAACGCTTTGTCCCCAAGACCATTTCTTGGCACAATTTTGACCAACCCTTGACATCAACAATGCTAATGTTTTAAGCACAGTCTTCATTTAGGTCCACTATCCTACAACAATTAGTTGGCATTAAGGGAATGTAGTGAACCCTTCAGTTATAGGGTTGGTGATGGGGATGGTGTAGGAGGGAAACTAAAATGGTCAGAGCATAGATGATGAAACTCACCAATCAGCTGGTTTCTTAAAGGACTTACACCGCTTGTGAACATCATAGAATAGTGTCTCCTCGTCCTTAGATAACTTCACTAACAAGAAGTTTCAAACAGCCTACAAATCACACCTAAAATTAGTAGACAATTTCACCCACATTGCCTCACACACATGGACATCGGTAAAGTACATGGAGTGCACGATGCTTTTAATTGACGTACACAATGAATATCCATAGTTATTATTATGTACACTACACAATCAATAAATGTATGGGCTATCTAACTAACCTGCTCCCCCAAGCCGGTCTTGGGGGGAGATGCAAATCACCGCAACTGGCTGACTTAGGGTGCATTGTGTGTCTTCTTACGGAGTGCCAGCTGATGTTACACTCTGCTCCTGGGTCACATCTTCTTGGCACCATATAGAAAATGGGATGCACATTGACTTAATACAATCATTTACCCACGCGGGGTCAAAGTACTAACTCCAAATTGTAAATTATAAAGCAATGTACGGGCCAAAGTATGTCTATCACATAACATAGCTATGCATACCTAGGTTGACGATGGCCACTGTGTGGGCATACGCAGGAATGCATGTAAGATGTATGATTGTAATATGAGCATTCAACCTCCAAACCTTCCCTAAAAAATGAGAAACCCATATATTGTGTGGAATATAACAGTGTATTAACATATTATTCAACTCACCGCAACGCAAATGGCGAAACATACCAAATCAGATAACAAGTAACTGCATTTGGTGATTAGTCAGTAAGTGATACATATGCAAATAATATCCTCAGGATGCACAATACTATCAACTGTATACCATGCCAATTTGGTGAAATGTACAATCAATGTACAAAGGAAGTGAACTTGACTAGACAAACAAGAATTATGGGTTTTGTACTTCAACGTGTAAAAAACCATAAGCCAAAGATTAATAACACATCATGTACAAAACATCACATGACTAGGCAACAGTAATATTCGAGGAGTAGTTGTATTCTAATGTCAAGGTATATGTCTGCCAAACATTGTCAAGTTCATAATCAAATGCAACAATGGAACCAAAACTATACAAGAGCAATAGTTTTATTAATGTTAAAATTTTAAAAAAAGGGTTTCATGCTTATCAAAGAATGATTTAATTAATTCTTGCAAACATAATGGACCATACATTGTCTTAGAATAATATATGGTCTAACTGAATGTATATGAAAAGGTAGTTGTCAATTCAATCCTGACATGTGAACCTATACGCCTTGCATCCAATAGTGACCCAATTGGCAAAGTACCTCAATATCCATCCTGAACATGATCAAATACTAGGTATGGAAGGGAAATTTATGAGATGCTTCATTACTCCTTAGATTCTACATTGGGCTTTTTACAATTGTATATGGGTGTGTGCTTATGAGGATTTCTACTTGGTCTAAAATCCACCTAAAAAAAATATAACATGCTTCATAATGGGCACACACTCTTACAAATGTCGTATAACGTATTCTCAAGGCTGGCAAGAAGATGTGTTAGCAGTTGTAGATCTTACATGTTCAACTGTAGTGCTCCCAGCCAAAGAAATGTCTTAGCTAGCATTAGCAGGAGTGCGTCCATCTGCTACCATGTGTATCAGAATATCACACTAAACATTGTCAACTGCGGGACCATACTCCTCTTTAACAGATGCATCAAACAGTGCATTTTAGCATATGATATCAGTACATACATAATTCATCGCATCTTTGTTTGAAACATCACCTTGGAGATCACATTTTAAACACTTGTTATTTACTGATGAGAGGCCTGGTCACAATATGCAAATCAAAATCTATATATATATGTTGTATAGCACACTTAACCATGAATGGCTTACCTTTATACCTATGACACCTGCATATGGGGGAGTAAAATTAGGGACATAGTTCAGATTTGCATCAGCTTCCCTACATGATGCTAGAGTTTCATTTTCTACTACATCGAGAGTCCTACCACCTCCATCTCTGCACTATAGAATGACGATTGAAAACATGTGCAACTTACTCACACTTTCAGTAGTATCAGCAAATTAGGTACATATAATGCATGACTTAAACAACTGTCAAATATGTAGCTCATTGACACTTCAAGTATTAGCAAATTAGGTACCTTACATCAATATTGCTCCGCTCTATTTACTTATTCAGGCCATCATGTTTACCATAGCGTACACTGACTGCAACATAGCTAAACAACTTGATCCCTAATATATAATGCCTAACATAAGCAACTGCAAAATATGCAGCTCATTGACACTTCAAGGATTAGCAAATTAGGTACCTTACGCCTACAACTCTATAAAGTTTAAGGGGGGTAACATCAATATTACTCTACTCTATTTACCTACTTAGGCCATCCCACACACTAACTACAACATAGGTGAATAACTTAATCCCTAATATGTAATGCGTAGCTTAAGCAACTATCAAGTGTGCAGCTCACTCTTACTTTAAGTATTAACAAAGTAGGTACCCTGTACTTATAACTGTACAAAATTTGCGGGAAGGGGAATAGTGTCAATGTTGCTTTGCTTTGTTTACCTACTAAGGCCATCATATTTACTATGGTATACATCGACTTCAACACAGGTAAATAACTGACTCCATAACATGTATTGCCTAACTTAAGCAACTTTTAAATGTGCGTAATTCACACTTCAGATATCAGTAACACAAGACCAACAATCCATATTACATGAACCAACAATCAATAGAACATAACAAAATGAAACATTACGTTAGTCAGTTACATCTGAGCTGTAGTGCTATCCCTTACGGTAAATTGCTAAATGAGAAGCCCACATTATGTGAACCAATAGTGAACAACAAAAAAATTTATAAGACAATATAATGCCTCATTTCTCAGGTTCTTTAATGTTTAACAACCTAATGCCTCATTTGTCAAGGTGCCCATGTTTACCAACTAAACATTGTTTGTAGACACGAGTTGACAAAGGCGAACACCAAGTAACATGTATATATAATCTAAGGTTTAGATTTTTTTGGACAAAATTAAGTCTGTGCACAAGTAGGATGTCAATCACTTTCCACTCAATTAATATAAACAAACTGTAACCCACACCATTTGGCCTTAAGTGTAATGTCATGTTCAGCTGTCATATTACATAGTGACACATGGCAATTCCATAAGTGTTGCTCATGTTAAAATTATTGTGTCCTCACTGCTACGTGCATCAGCTGGAGCATAAGTACCGGGGTCAACAAGGGGTGGTTCTTACTCAATAGATGAATGTGGTCTGCCAATATGACCTTTCTTCACATTAGCACCTGCATTTCCACACTACACAGAACAAATAGATTGTAATTGGCATGTTGTACCTCTACAAAGTAAGTGATGACCAATTCTAGATAGTATGGTAATTAATAATAGAAAAAATTACTCTTCCAGTAAGTTTTATTCTAATGCTCATTCCCAACTGCACCCAAATGTCCAAAGTAATTACTGATCCCCTGCACGTAAATGTTTAATCTCCTTTGTAGTCATATGCTAAAATTGTAATGTCAATTATTGTGTAATACTCACCTCATCAGGGTTGGGTTCTAGAGTTGGGGAACTTGGATCGAATGGACCTAGGCTAATGTAATCAGCCTCCATAGGAGGTGGTGCAGAGCCCATATCATCAACTGTACATGACATAGTCGCATCATATATACATACACATAAGAATGAATACCAACATAAGAATAACTACCACCACTTTGTGGATACTAGCGACAATTGTTAGGAACCTTCCCATCCTACACCCTCACCACATCTACTAACATGTGCGTATGAATTAAATGCATATGCAGCTACCTTTTCAGGGTTGGTGACCACTTACGTAGCATAATCATCAATGACAATGGGTTTGTGCTCAGTGATCATTACTGCAGGATTGCTATCTCTAAGTCACGAGGAGAACTCCCACTATCGTCTCCTCCTTGTGCAATGACCATAATAAGTACATTTATTTTTACATAAGTGGATGCCTCAATGTATGACCTTCATCTTACATTGTAGAACATAATTTTGCTAAATGCTAGACTCATTAACACTCCTGTGTTGTTCGAGATTCATAATAAATTCAATGATTTTTTCCCACATACAACATCACTTATGTGCTCCACTAGGGTTCATTGTGAGGCCTTCTGGATTAGTCAATGACACTGTCTCACTAGAAAAATCCTTTAGGGCGTCTTCATTATCCTCTTTTCTAGCCTACTAAGCAGATGCGGAACACAATCATTTACCTATTGTGACATCATTATATGGGGATATTAACAATGCACTGATGTGGACCAAACCATAATTATGAGTTAGTACGCAACAGTAGCCAAAATTTTATACGATAGCATCATCATTAATATCTATACAAATTGCTGAGACATACTACACTAACAGTCACATAGTAACAGTGATGCTGGATTTTTCACCGTTCAATATAAATTTAGCGTTTGTGGTTAACATGAGTATTTATTTACCTGAACAATTACATATTTATAAGTTTCATACATTTGAGACAAAAACACTCATCAACTACTTCCGTACCATTGCGAATAATGTCATCATGTGTAGGAGAATTTGATCTATACGATTTGACTCATCATCTTTCGCATTCGGGATTTCCCCTTTGGGAATTGCCTTCTCTGACATCCGTCTCTTCTTATTACTTACCTTTACATAGCAATGCATTTTCCTTATCCTCTTCATCTTGTCCCTATAACCATTAACATATGACCATTATGGACATTTCATTAAAGCCAAACCATCTTTGTTGTCAAACTTGGCAAAAATTTACACACAATCAATTACAATTTATGCATATACCTTGATGTATACAGACTGCGCCTCACTTTTCCCCTCTTCAACAACGTTAGCACCATATCCAACGTTCTCCTCTCTACCAACTTTGTGAGGATTAGCAGCTTGTCGTTCGGAAGCCATCCCAACCTCTTTCTTAGATCGCTTATGGGACATGTACACCTTCGTGCATTTGAGTTTCCCCGTTACCACTACCCTTCAAGGTTTTTTAAGATATGGAGAGGACTACATTACATATGGGTTCCGTTGTCGAGGTAATCTCCTTAACCTTTATGTAATTGTTGACTCCCTTTATTAACAACCGCTATCTGCCTCCCTCACTGTAAGCTCCCCTCCACCATGTCATATCTACATATCATCCTCAGGCATGGGTAACACAGCTCGTTGCTAGTCAGATTTTCCCAAATCGATATCTTCACTGATCCCCCGATCAACATCCATGTCATCGCCCAATGCATTGGTCTATAAATTTGTAAACCTTTATGTAATTTGTAAACGCAATGGACCACACCCTAGGCGATTGCCCCTCCCGTGTAATATCCTCCTTATCATAAAGCACTGCTCTACTTCTTCATTCCCCTGGTTTCCCTACACTTTTATTTCGTACTAGTAGTTCTTCCCCTAGAACAACCTGCCCACCTCCTTTCCCAGAAGCAGCGCCTTTAGCTCGACCAACTTCTTCTTCATGGTTATGTGGCCTTCTTTCTCCTTTCATAGTGTGTCTCTTACTCTTCTTAGTCGCACCTCCATGCTTATAGCTCCTTACAACATTTAGCACATAACAAAATCATATCACATACACAGTGAATACACAACTTTCGACATGTTTATAACTGGTATAAATAACAAACATTTGATTTTATAAAATCTACCAAATTCATATCTCTAAAATCAGAATTTACCATAGTTCCCACACCCTGAAATTGAACTCATTTGTATCTTATTACAAAACTAGGTACCGTACATAGCCACCCCACATAGATTCCTTCTTTGATTTCAACTACAACAGATAGATATCTTACATATACATTTATACGGGTCTCTTTTGCATACTCCACATAAGAATTACAGTCATTAGTATCAAGGGAAAACCCACAACAACTTTCGTTCTCTTCACTATCTTCACCTTAAGGACTAGGTACATCTATTTTATAACACATTAACAGAATTACCCAACTACACAAACGCTTACATGATTCAAGATTTTTATTACAATGTATGCCCTGGCTCTCCTCAATGTCAACAACCATCATCCTTGCATCATATTTCTTTCCTTCGTACAAGTCCACTCAACTTGAAATTCATGGCATAAAATTATCATTCACTAGTTTGTTTATAAAACCACATTGACATTTTACAATAAAAATTATTATATTTTTTCTTACATAAAACATGATATTCATAAACATTAACACAATTATGTACCTTAATTTCATACATGTAATATCATTGTGAAGCTATTGACAGCTTCTCACCTCCCTCAGGCAGGGAACTTATGTTCCCAACTTCCCATAGCTTCACCTCACTCTCGACTGCCACTACCTCCCCTTGCACCTCCATTTTGTTCCGCTTCTCTCCCTCATCTGCCTTCTACTTCGTTGCTTGAATTACATCATTTTGTACCTTCACTTGTGTACTTCCTCTATTATGCCTCTTCTTCAATCGCATCTTCCCTCGTAACTACTCACTAATGCTTATACTTGCCTCCTCTTCTAAAGGCACTGATGCGCTACTCATCGCACTGGCAACCCTATACTTTCCTCCCACTTATTCTGTAGCTTACCTTCACCTAGATACGTCCCTTCCATGCCATGTCTTAGGTTTCGTTTTTGTCCTCAATACAATTCATGCCAACAAAGGATAGGATTTGTATATAACACTTTCAAAACATACGTCACAACAAACATATTACATAAGGCATAAAATTAAATGATTATGTAAATGGCTTTCCCTTCCCCCATTATTCATGCCAACAAAGGATAGGATTTGTATATGAAAAGCTTCCTTCCATTTACCAAAGTAGTAAATCATATTTACCATGGTATACCCTTACCACATCATAGGTTAACAGCTAACTCCCTTACATTTACTACCTAAACTATACATTATTCAATTATGCAACTTAGTGACACTAAAATTGGCACCAATTACTATCCATTGCACTTTTAACGATACTTGTTGGGGAGGGGTTTGACAAAAATTACCTTCCCTTCGTTTTCCAATTCAGTTCATCATGTCTACCATGGTATACAATGGCTGCAATATAAGGTTACCAACTACATCCCTTAGATTTTAACACGTAACTTAAGCAGCTTTTAAATATGCAGCCCATTCACACTCTAATTACAAAAAAATAAGTACCTTACACTTATAATAGTACAAACTTAGGGAGGGGTTTTCCTAACAATAGCTCCCTCAGTTTCCTATTCAGTCCATGATTTCTGCCTTGGTATAAACTGACTGCAACACATGTAAACAACTGAATACCTAACATGTAATGCCTAACTTAAGCAACTTCAAATGTGTAGCACATTCACACTTTAATTAGCAGCAAAAGAATTGCCTTATACTTATAGTAGTATAAACTTGGGGAGGGGTTTGTCCACCATCAACTCCCCTTCATTTGCCCATTAAGTCCATCATGTTTACCATGATATACACTAATTGCATTATATGCAAACAACTGGCTCCCTTACATTTACTAGCTATATTTACCAACATTCCAATATGCTGGTCATTCACACTAAAATTATCATCAAATAATGTACTTTTCACTTTTGAATATATATACTTAGGGAGGGGTTTCTCTAAAATAACTTCCCTACGTTTACCTATTAAGTCCATCATGTCTGCATGGTATCACTGACTGTAATATAGGTAAACAACTACATCACATACTTATTTTCAACTTAGTCTACCCAAAGACTACATTAAGTATGCCTGGGTATGCCTATAGTCATATCTAGGTAAACAATACAATCTCGTGTTTAATACATAGGTATGAAGCCTACCTATTGTCCTTTTTAGACCTGGTAAAACTAACCCAAAATCTGAATCGAACGACCTGGACTCATACCCAACCCAACACCCGAAATATGCTTACCGAAAGTGGACCCAAAACCTAAATTGACTCGAACCGAACCATATCCGATCCGAAATTTTCTACAAGGTTGCTTGTTTTGGCATGATGAGCGTATTTGATCAAAAATTGATTGATCCGAAATTGACCCAAACCGAACTATACTCGACCCAAATCGAAACGACTCGAAATGGCACTGAATCCGAACTTGACCTGACCCGAACTTGACCCGACCCGTACCCAAATCAAATGACCCATTTGCTAGGTCTAGTCCTTTTCCCTTTACCTCTAATGATCTTTCAATACTCGTATATTCAATGTGCCACCTTGTAAACCTCTTCATCACTTCAATTGCCAATATTTTATACCAAACTAACACAAGTGCTACACACCACTACATTTTGCACATCCCATTCTTTAGCATTTCACACACATATTTGGATGGAGCAACATGCAAATGCCTAAATGAACTACACCCAACTGTAGCTATAGGCGGATAATCCTTCTCACACCAACACCACTGATTTACAATTCCAACTTATAAAAAACATGAATTTCGGCTAAAATTTCAACTTACCTCTTGTGCTTACAATGATGGATACCGATTGCACCAGTTCCTTAGACCTCCTCTATAAATTGCTAAATTTCTTTGTGCTACTTATCTAATTATGGTATTTAGGCCTTCCCACTGACTGCCGCTATCACCACCACTATCAAATCCCCAATGGATTGATGCCTTCGCTTCCCTTCTCCTACACTGTTATGCTTTCACTTTCTCCCCATCACTATCTTTGCCCTGGACTCCCTCTTCCTTGTGTGTGTTTCTTCCACTAGATGTTTGCCTTACTTAACTATTTCCCTTTATTGTCAATATAAGTCATTAAAGGCATTGTTATCATTTCACTTGCCTTTCCAATTTGCCCTTTTTTCCCCTCCAAATTTAACACTCAATTGTTAGTAAATTAATGACTTGGTTGCAACCCATTTAAGGTAATTTTCTTTAAATTGTATTGTTTGATTTTATGGGGCCCATTTAAGACTGTTGATGTGAGGATTCTACTAATTTGAGCGGAATATTTGAAAAACAATTGTTGAAATCCAACTTCCAAAACCTTGCCTACTTCGTTGAATGCCAATTGAAGAAAGAGGAGAAAATGTCAACTCTTAACCAATGGCTACAACAGATTTGGCATTATAAATAAATCAACTCTCTCTCTCTCTCTCACATATATCTTCCCTCATTGTCATGGCGAGGGTCCATTAATCTCTATTAAAGCTCCTTCCCAGCTTGAAGGTAATTTGTTTTAATTAATAAAAGTGTATAATTTTTTAATGGCATTTTGGATGATTATATTCTATACTTTAGGGGATGTTGGATAATAATACACCCAACTTTGAGCTTGGACACTCCTGCATCTACTATTGGGTTATTTACTATATATATATATATATATATATATATATATATAAATATATAAAATATATATATATATATATATATATATATATATATATATATATGTATATATGTATGTATGTATAACAAGATCTAGTTAGAATTATTTTCATTGATGTAATTTAACAATTGCACAATGGCATACAATTGCGTATGTTTAAAATGTGAGAATTATTAAGTATATAAAAATGCATTTGTTGAACATGCACTTACATCACTGACTACAAACACCTTCAAAACCGATCTTGTTATATAAACAGTAAATATGCCTATAGTGCGGTGTACGGATGTCCATGTTTAAAGTTCAGAGTATTATTGTCTAATACCCTCAAAATATAGTACATTGTTGTCTAAAATTTATTTTTTAATTGATAAATTGAAAATGAAAATGTGTCGTGGTATTATTTTACCTACGGCAATATTAGCGTTAGTTTTTTATTTGGCACATTGTTATACGAATTCATAGGTGTGGATGAAAATTCAAAGGTCGTCTACTTTGAGGGTCAATTGACAAACTGAGTTTGAAGAGGAATACATTATTTATCTAAGTTTCCATTTTCAAAACAACTAGAAAAGTGTCTCATTCTAGCCGAAGTTCAAGAAGAGCATATTATAAATGCAAGAATTTGTGAAATGGGTAGCTGAAGTAACTCTAGATATTGATAAGAAGATTTTGAGAGGCTTCAATGAAGTAAGGACTGAGTAAACTAACCTTCAAGAAATGCTTAAGATGATTGAGAAGTTGTAAAATATGTGTTCTTGTTACCGGTTGCATTGTAATTCAATTCTTATCATGATCATGGAAGCATTAGTTAATGTATGGAAATGTAACTTGCATGCTTTCATCAAACTAAAAAGTAGTGGGAACATGAGATTGTCATGTACATGATTGGTATGCAAAATGCAATAACCAGTATAAAACCCACGAATACAAGGCATGTGATAGCTGCAATCCTAAATGGTCATCCTGCTAAAAATAGAGAGCATAGCATATAAGTATTATACTCCTTTATCAGGCCCGTACATTTTGCAAAACCAGAGAGCATATAAGTCTAGGTGTTAAACCCCTATCAAACTAACTGCATTCCTAAATAATCATAGGGTAGCAAAAATCCCCACCTGTACTGACTAAGTTGAGAGCTAGAGAAAGAGAGTCGTCTGTTTAAGAAAAAAGGGAAAAGGAATAGAGGAATGAAGGCCATAAACTAGTTTCAATCATTGAGCTCCTCAAGGAGCTTTGCTAAATTGTGTGGCTAGGCCTATTTGAACACCTTGGTTAGATTGTGTGGTAAGGCCTGAGATAGTTGCTATGGATGTGCTAGTGGTTGATTTCCTTGGCACTCCACATGGTCTTCTTTCCTAGTCCTGCACTATTTTTTTTCCCTTGTTTGCATTCCTTTTTTCTTGTTCAATAGCATGCTAAATTCATCTCCTTCTATGCGTTACCGAGTTATGTCCCAGTTAATGACATTCTCTGCATCTATTTCATAATACCCCCTATCACTTTAAAATCAAACTATAAGTCATAATTAAAGCAAAGGAAAAAGCAGAGGCATGTTGCAATGACTTGACAGTGCCTGATCTAAAGCTTTTATAGAGTAGTAGGTGTAATCAGTAGCAAACATACGCTAAAAGTCTCTTCTTTTGTGTTTTGCTTCACTTGTGAGTGTGGAGGGTAGAGCCTAAGAAGACTCCTTTTCTCCCATATCATGGGTGCTGGGATTGGTTGCACAATCTAGTTATAAAACTTCGTATGGTCGTTAATTATGAACCATTGATCACAGTCAGCTTTTATATTCTCCTTAATTCTTAAGATACACCGTAATCATGTTTGCAAGGTATACCAATTTTAGCCATTTCTTACCGTCATAAAATCTGTCCCGTAAAATAATTATAAAGTTAGTTTGGCCTTTTTACACATCAAACTCTCTCCTTGCATACACAAGATTGTTGTAGTTTCTATTGTCCATTTCAATATGCATTAACCTTTTGACAACATGAGGAACTAGCTTGCCCTCATAACCTTGACCTCTTTTATATCTCCTTACAAACCTTCCCCCAGTTAGCTTCCTAATATCTTCCAACATTGTATAAATTGACTTAACCCTAAAACTCATGATTGTATGGTTAAAACTCTCTATAAAATTATTAGTGTTGTCATTGCATTTTAGAATTTGGTCATTCTTAAACCTAGCCTAATGTCCAATGGTTCATTATCCCTAAGGAAATGGTAAACATATGCATCCTTATCCTTGACTTTTGCGTTGCTCTCTTATGTACATGTGGAGCATATACATTTTTAGCTATGTAGAAAAAAGCATGAAACCAAACCCCTAATAATAGATAACTAGATGCCCATTGTAGTGATTAGTAAGTTACTTATTATCAAAGCTTACAAATGTAGTGATTAGTAAGTTACCCAATGATTATACCTAGATAATTAGATGTAAAATTCTTGTAAATGGATGACACAAATCCTTCTTAGTAGTTAGCATGACTTTGCCAAGTGCACTAATGATCCCTTTCTTACATAAGAATAAAAGAATGAGTTCGTTAAATGTGGGAGAGCTGGTGATGTATTCAAGCCTCACTAAGCAATCTAAATCAATGGGATGAGAGAGAGAAGATCATGGACAGTAAGTAAGAAACCAATCTGTGAGTGTGAAACAAGAGGAAGGAAGATAAATAAGTGATCTAGCAAAAGATAATCTGAGCCACTCTTGTTCACACTTAGGCAATCTCCTTAGATCATTTAGGCCCCTGAATGAGATAAAGAGACCTGGAAAACGCACTTAAGATGCCAAGCTCAAGATACAATACTAGGATTTTAAGAGAGAGTATTTAACTTAAAGTTCATTCATCAATAGCTAATGACTTACAAAATACATTGGACTGGTTACTAGGGGCCTCCAATGGCTATCCCACACCTCCTAACTTAGCCAAGGACAAGGGAGTACACTAGGGAAGAGAGACTATCAAATCAGCCCATCCTCCCTTAGTACTTTCACAAACTAAGCACACTACTTAATCACCTCATTAGTACTAATGGCTTATAAAAATGAGGTGTCAAGCTTAAAACACATCTTAGTACAATAATACAAATTCAAACCCAGCAAGAAGTACAAGTAATTAAGGCCAACAAGACCCTCTTACATGGCTAGTACAAAACCGGTTAACCAAGCAATTTTTAGCACTAGGGGGTGCTTTCTTGTCCTTTAAGGCTAGTAACATGATAAATATTTATCTCATATTTCATTCCCTAAAGTTTCACAAAGGTTGGAGTTAAGTTGGTCAACTTAATCCTCCCCCAATCTGACCTGCATTGTTTTATTGCTAGGATTGCACACTAGGAAAGAACTTGCTGGTTGACTAACCAAATGATCTCTAAAAGTCTTACAATAGAAAGAGGACTCCTTAAACTTAAGCTGAGTGGCTTTTTCAGTCAATCATTCCCTCAGCATCAAGGCTCACAAGATAGACAAGATTGGGCTAATTCCTAGATAAACTGGATAGTAGGTTAAGGTGCTAATTTAGGATGTTTTTGACTATGGCATGAACTTACTTGACTTCTTTAGTGCTTGTGGGACTTCTCTTGGGTAGAGGGTGGTCTTCAATAGGTTCCAACAGATGGTCTCCATCAGTTGGATAATAAAAAAAATACAAGTACAAATAATTTACCTTATACCTATCAGGCATGATGGTGTATCTAGACTGATTTCCAACAATTTGCATCACTCTAACTAGCGTATTGAAGAAGAAATATGACTCTTCATCATTTTCTTTCTCAACAAATGCAACAGCTGGAGGGAACTGGCCATTATTTTCATCAAGATCATAATAGTTAAAAGAGAACCTTTGTTGACGCCTTTGAGATGGCAAGCATCAATGCCAATTATGAGCTTAAGTACTCTTTGAATAAAGATACTACAACCTATACAACAATGAACAGATGCTTGAAAATGGGGTTCTTTCTTGGCCCTTGATCAGTCCAAGTGATGAAGGTGGTCAATCAAGGATTTTTCAGCTTCGAACTCTTCGATGTAGTGTGTTAGTATCTCGTAACCCTCTTCATGCTTTGCATTAATGAGATCCTTCATGAGTATTATAGCTCTTTAGTATGTGTGGTTGAGAACACAAATACTATACTTTCGGAATAAGTACTCTTACATCCGAGGCACTTTCATTTTAGTGTTTGCTCTAAATAGTGACAGCATATGTTTAGGAACCTGAGAAGAATTTGCCATCCTAATCACTGTAGGTCTAGGATAAGTATTCTTTTCAGTGATTGACTTGACCATCCAACTTATTCTATCCACCAAAGCACTACAATGTATTCTCAATTTGCACTTAGGATGGGCGCATTTCTAAATATATCTGTTTTTTTTTTCATTTTTTAATCTTTTACACAAAAACCCATTTTGAATACAAAAGTCCTTTACCTCTTCTAATAACTCAGCCTTGCTTACGAAGGTGAGTCCTGGTCCTAAAGCAATACTGTCATCCCTGTTCCTTTTCCAATACACCATTCTTGAAGATTGTGCTCATTTCGTTAATAATCCCTCATAGTCAATCATCTATCTCCCCAAAGTCATTATGTGTTCAACCTGAATATCTAACTCAAAGGCATCATCTAAATCATAATTAGAGTTCTCTTTATCAAGTGAATACTCATCAAATTCATCTGAGGACTACTACTCTTTCTCATTATAATCCTCATTAGATAATCACCATCATTTCTCATTAGATAATCACTATCATTATCCCTCTCATGGGCCATATCTCCAACAAACGCAGCTAACTCATCAACATAAGGTTTTGGCTCACTGCATAGCTTGTTTACCTTATAAGCTGCCAAATCATTAAGTTGCAAGGCTGATAGGTTTAGTTTTAGTGATGGAATTGGGTTTATAAAGGCAAACTGAGATGATTCCCTTACTTTGGATCCTCGAAAGGAAGTATGTGATCTAAAGTTATATCTTAGCACGAGAGTTATTTTTATAAGGTAGAAGGAGCTTCCCTTGGGTAGGAGGATGACCATTTAGGCTATTCTTGGTGTGAGTGAGACCTTTTGTTAGGCCTAAGTAAGGTAGCACAACTTGGAATAGGAGAGTTTTAGAAGAGGTTAGTGAATCTTAGGACCTTGTGATAGGCTTACGTGAGGTATATCTAACTTGACAGGGGTAGGAAGAGTCTTGGGAGAGGTTGGTCTAGCTTGAGTTATGCTAGTCCTAGGTGATGTAGGTGTAGCTTATGAGAGGGTAAGGACAATTTTGGGAGAGTTTAAGGAAGATTAGGACCTTATTTTATGTCTTGCTCATTGTGGACTAGATGAGTAGGAGTAGGTTTAGGGGAGACTTGTTTAGACTGGGAGTTGACAAATAAAAAACTGTCCTGACTTGTCTGCTATTACTAAAGTGGCTTTAGGCTAGAGCTAAATGTAACAAGGGGTCTTAAGGACTAAGTGATGTAAGTTTAGGCCCAATTACCTTGTCAATGATCTTTTAGGACATTCAATGTAATCGAATGAAAGGGACTTAGATACACTGGGCCTATCTTGCCTTGAAGTTGAAGGTTAGTATGGGATTTGTGGCTGTGATGCTAGGTATACTATCAATGTGTCTGCCCACTAACTTGCATAACTTAAACTTAGATCAATATCATGCCCCTCTACTCTAGGTATATTGGCATTAATAACAGTAGTAGGGGGCTAGGGCTATGGTTCACTATCTTAACTCCTATCAATGCTCTCTACAATAAGCTGGACTTTGAAAGGCTTCTTCAGATCAACCATATAAATAGGAATGCGATGATGATTCCTTACCTCCCAGTAGCTAGCCAACTTAAGCCAATCATCATCATAATCTAAAGCCCATTTGGTTTTCTCTGTTGGGTGGTCGCCATTTGAATCCAACAAACTTTGGAAACACAACTCCTACTTTACTAGCCAAAACCTTTAGCATCTCTAAACAACTCAATGTCATTTTACTTATTTAGATCAAACTCAGGTATACGCATCATCTTATCCTTATAGTGAACAACTATGGATTTATCACCCTGTTTGACAATCACATGACATAGAGCACTTAATAAAGTTAAAGGCAAAGCAATCCACATTTGCAGACATAATTAACACCACAATGCCAAAACCATAAAACTTAAAATTAAGGGGAAACTTAAAATATCTACATTCTCATGTTTCTCAACCCTGATATTTAAAACCCTAGAAATGTCTTAGCTTTAACATGCAATCTAGTTTAATGAAGTCTATTCATCAAATTTCAATAAAAGTTAACCCCATTGCATGCAATTTGAGCAACCACACCTAAACAACTCCATATTAAAACCATGAACAGTACTCATTCAACTTTTTACAATAAATTACAGAGGGAATATTATTAACAGTAACATATGATTGTTGAGACTTATCATTTTCTCGTTGCAATCTTCATTCCACACATATCTTTCTTGAGCTCAGTTCTTAATTGCTATGGCAGACTTTAGACTTAAAGAAGAAAGAGAGAGACATAGAAAAAGGGGATAGAAAGTCCAAAAGTGATGAATTGAGAAAGGGTTCCCTTTTTTGTGCTTTAAAAGCATGAACAGGCTTCTCAGATCAAATTAATTAAAAATGGATTCTTATCTTTGCTATTTTTTGTGTAAGATTTTACGGGCATCAATAAGGGTGCAATTGCATTTTCACACATATGAGGATTCGCTGGGTTAGAACTGGGCCCTATAAAATGTAATAGTACAATTTAATGTATCTCAATATATTTTTCAAAAAGTAAAGGGCCTTAAAATAGCTTCATAAAAAACTAAGGCTCCCTCTGTGTCGTTTTTTGTGGTTTTTTATCTTTATTATTTAACTGCTAATATGAGAAGCTCAGTACTAATACAAGACGTGCCATTCTAGTAAGAAACTAATCACTTGTAGTTTGATATTTAATGAACTACATGCATAGACCTAGATCCCTACCTTAAGCATCTAGTTGCCCTATTCCCTTATGATAAGGTGTGATTATGAAGTTATTTTTTTAAGTGCTCATTTCCTTCACCTTGTGTACATAGAAGTCAAACATGAGATTTTACAAGGGAATATATTATACTCAACTCATAGAGATGCATGTTTCTTACAACCACTTGTAGATGTTGCAAGAACCCTTAAAGATACAATTAATAGGAATTGGATAGATAGCAGTTTACATGGTCAAGATGCAGCAGTCTCCACCAATTTATTATCTATAAAATTAAAAAAAAGAGACACAATGTCTCTCCAACTTGCTATTGTTGTCATGTGTATAAAGGTAGCTCTGTTAATGGGTTAGGGAGAAGTTAATGAAAGAAACTCTATTTTTCTTTCCAAATACTGAGAAAAACTTAAAAAAAACTACAAAAAGTGCTTCTCAATCTATGTCTGCTTCCCTCAGGAATGAAAAGCTAGCTGGTAGCGGCCAAAGGGATTTGTATATTGAAATTATGGCAGGATCTACCCTAGTTCCTGCTAGTTCCAATTGAACAATGCTTGAAATTCAGGAGGGTATTGGGATTCATTCTTCATAAGAGAAAATGAGAGTGAGCTTCTCTCGTATGTTTCTAATCCTTGTTTATTTTGCTCTTCGCCTTTTTTCCTCCCTGGTTTTGGTTTGCTTTCGTTTTCCCTTTTAACCTTTTTCAAAAGAAAAATTGTTTTGTGGGTCTTTAGGAATCAACCTCTCTATGGGTAGAAATACCCGTAGGGGTAAGGTTGCTTACAGCTGGATCTCCCCAGACCCCGTGAATGCGGGACCCACACTGGGAGTTGTTGTTGTTGTTGTTGTAGAGTGAGCTTCTCTCAATGGATCGATACTGAGGTGCTGACAATCTTCTTTGATGGCTTTGAAGGTAGAACAAGAACAACATGAGGTAGGTACTATGGCTACTAATGCACCAAATTTCTTACTTTGCATAGTGCAATAAAAATTCATTATATCAATGTTAATGATATCAAATATAAGGTTGATGATATGGCCGCAAGTGCACGGTGGCGTTGTAGCAAAACAAGGTCGATCTCACAGAGACTAGGTTGATCTATCAGGTTGTATCCCCTCAAGATAGACTAAGCAAATCAATACTTGACATTGAAATTAAACTAGTATATTATCTAATCTAATGGATAACTAATAATTGGAAATAAGCAAAATAAGCAACATCTGATCCACGTATTAACCAAGCACTTCTTCCTTAATTGGTCGTCTCAAAATCGACAATTGAAGTATCATAACCCTTTTTCAAGGTGAAGTGAAATGTCTAAATCTAACCAATTACCATTTCTCAAGGGCTCTCGATTTGTTTAGGTTCGTTAAACATGCGATTATCATATTCGTGGTTTCACATTAATGGGACTTTATCAAGACTCTATACAATCAATTCAAATCCTAAGATTCCGGTATTAGATTTCACCTTTCAGTTCTTCATCCAATACCCAAGACATGCAAAAAAGTGATCAAATTCCTCATAAGACAATAAACTTCTAGAATTCAATAAAACAATCTAACAAATTACAAAATACCAAATGATATCAACACAAAATCAAGAAATTAACAAATGTTTGCATAACTCCAAAATCAAACAACAAAAATAATCAAAATTACAAAACATAAACCTAAATTTAAAGAAGAAAAGAGAAGAGAAGGGAAAAGAGATGCTCAACTAAGATCGCGCTTAAACCGTTGTGCAAACCTAGAATGAAATCCTTACAAATCTTCACTTCATCTCACTCTCTTTTGCTCTAATCTAATCTAAATCCTAATCAAATTGATAAAATTGAAAAGAGGAAATGGAATGATGGGATGATGGTTTTTTTTGTTTTCTACTACCAAAATGACCTTATTTATAGAGAAACAATTTCAACCTCAGCCACATGATGAGGGAAAACGAACAGGCTAGCAGTTATGCCTCCACCACAGACCGTGGCATCCACCACGGGCAGACTCTGGTGCTCATTGGATCCCAAATCTTCTGCTTTTCTTTTACTCCACGGGCGTAGGACTTGGGGTACCTCTATGGTGGCCAATATGCATTCAAATGAAGGTCAATTGCTGGGTCAAATGGTCTAAAATCCTGTAAAAGTCATGAAAGAACCATACCCAAGCATAAAACGAGAATAAGAATATAAATTATAATATAAAGCACTCAATTCTCCTAAAAATGCAACAAAACAACATCAAAATAGTGTGCACTTTAAGCACTTATCAGTTAAGTTTTCGATAATTAGCTTATTTGCTAAGTACAAAAGGTAAACCCTCTCGTCGAAATTATGGATGGGTTTTTTAAAAGTACATGGGAGAGTAAGGGTTATGATTAAACTATGTCAAGACTTGTAGCATGTTTATTATGCGATTTCACTCCATTTTGCAAAGAGATGAAGCATTAATGAGAAGCTTCATTTATTTTGACAAAAAAACACCACTTGTCATGAAATCCTGGCCACTTGGTTAGCTTGTGGATAAGGAAATTATTATTCATGTTCCATTCTAGACTAAATTATCATAATTAGAATTTACGGGTTGTAGCAAGGATAATTTAAGTAAGACTGTATGAGTCTCAGGATGTCCACTTGCTATAGACAAAGTTCCATAAAATAAGTAAGTCCAAAACTTGACATCCTTAGAGTCCTCATTGATATCATTATTAGAGATGAGTTTCCATCTAAAGTCACATTTATGGATGATACTAGTCTGCTTGAAGTGCAAAAAGTTCCACTTGAGTAGAAACCAATTCATTGTTCACATTTTAACATGTTTGGACACATTGTTGACAACTACAAAAAGAAGGTGTAGAATGGAATTAAGCAGAAAAGAGATTATAAGTGCCCAAGAATGTCAAACTCCTTTTATTTAGATAGAGTAAGTAAATCATACTCTTGGGGTTGTTCCTACTAAATAAGATAACCAGTTGTTGAGCCTTTGCTTGCTAATACGCAACCACAATAGGATTAACAATACTCAAGTAGTAGTTATGCATATACAATGTGTCACTCCACTAGTTAGCATTACATAGCAGAATAGTTTCTTTAATTTTTCCTAGGAAGATGGATTGCATTTCTTTTTTATTAAGGGCTTTAATGGCCTTAATAAACAAGAGGTTGTCTAGACCTTTTGAAGACAAAATAAATGTGATATCCTAACCTTATTTGAGACTTTTGTCAAATGAGATAGATATTCATAATAGAGTCTATGGAGATTGGGCAGTTGTCACCAATACTATCCCATAAGCTAGGAGCTAAAGTTGGTTACGATGGAATTCTAATAATGGTGGTTTGAATATCGTACTAAATCATAGGCAGTTTCTTCATGCTGTTATTACTAACATATCAGCAAAGACTATATTTCTTACTATTGTTTATGGTGATAATGGTGGAGATGAGAGAAAAACTTAGTCAAATTCTTTATGAAATCTTAACCAATTAATAGATGAGCCATAGTCAATTGGTGGACATTTTAATAGCTTACTCAAGATGAAGAAAGGATTGGAGGAGATGATGTCATGTATGGTTTCATTTCACTCAGAATAATAGGCAAAGGTAATCAAAAGTATTTTCTAAATTGGAAAGAATTATGATGAATGGGGAAACTTTGACTTGTTTTCCTTTTGTGTTTTATAAAGTTTTGCTCGAAGACCCTTTTTTTTTATCATACTTGTTTGATTTACATCTAAAATATACATAGGTTAAAAGTAAGCATCAATTTAAATTCTTCAATACATGGACTTTGGACCCTAGTTTTTTAATTATGGTGAGTGATATTGAAAACATGAAGGTAACTGGTACCGCAATGTAGTCTTATTATAAAATTTAAAGCTTTAAAAGGCCCCTTAAGGTTGTTGAGTAGGAATAAATTTAAGCATCTTTATCAGCAACTTGAGCTTGCACAACATAAACTACACCAAACTTAAAGAGTCCTCCATGCAAACCCTACAGATGATTTGTTATGCACCCAAGAAAAAGTAACTCCTTATGCTTAAGTAGAATTTCTAAAACGAAAATCAAAGGAAGGCTCGTTGAAGTAGAGTACTAGGACACTGCCTTTTCTTTGCTATTATCTCTCAGAGTCACTACACAAAACACAGTTAAAGCCATGTGCAATCAAGAGGGTACTATGAGATATGATCAAGGGCAATAGGTACCATTCTGGTAGGTCATTTTGCTACATTTTCAGGGCTTACAATTAAGGGTGATAATCCCTTATTTAAAGGCATTATGTAGGCAACTATTTAACCAAAGAAAAACAACAAGGCATTTTGTAACCTTTTTTTTTATAATGATATTAAGAGACTTATGTTTACTATTGGCAGCAAAAATCATCTGGGACCCAAAAGATACGATATCTAATTTTTCAAGAGTACTTAGAATAGGAGGAGATGTATGCTTAGTTGCAAGAGTGATTGCCACCATAAACACACAAGTGCTGTATTATAGATAAAGGTCATTCCCACAAAGATTAGATTGAATTACCAAGTAATCATTTCAAAATGTGGCAAGCAAAATCAAGATTTGATTGGATTTTTATCTAACAAACATTAAATAACAAGGACTAACTTTAATAACTAAAAACATCTAGGAGCGGCATCACCCTAACGATGTGCAAATCTAACTAGTCAAACAAACACTTTTCACTTTGTTGGTTGATGTAATGGCCAATAATATTTAAGGATTCACAAATTTCTTTCAAAACAGAGTGAATCATGTTGATCAAACTAATTCCCAATTATCTTTGGAACTTAATCTAATTAAGTTTAAGAATGTGATTATCAAAGGATCACTTAATTCACAATCCTTTTCTCAAGTAATTATTAAACAAAGTCTTATCTTAGTTTTCCAACACTGATCTTTACCTTTTAGTACTTCATTCTACCATGTAACATACATGCAAGAAGTTGGCCAAAAATCTATCAATAGCAACCTAAATTCAAGGAATAGATTGAAAAAACCCAAGCAAATTAAGTTTCAAAGTGAAAAAAGTTCAAACTAGCAAAATCAACAACATCGTATGGTATTGCAACCCCTAAATTGAGAAAACTATTCAGTCATGCTCAAGTTCAACAACACAAACATCTAAAAATCATAAATATATCTAGAAGATAAAATAAAGAAAAAGTGAATAGAAGATTTCTTATTCTTGAAGCCTGGTAGACAACCTCTTAACAACGCCGCAATTCTTCAAACTTGGCTGGATCTTCACTGCTCCTTCCTTCAAGCTCTCAAAAATAGCAGATTGTGGGTATGAAGAAGATGATGGATGATGAAAGATGATGGATAGGATGCTAAGGAAGGTAGTAAACAAAGTTTTTATCCTTGAAATCAAGACTACTAACGTCCAAAACACTTGGAACATGAACACCGGCGAAGAAAACTAGTTAACTTAGGGAGAGGGGCTGGCCACAAGCAGTCCGTGGGAGATCACATGGACCATGGTCCCTGCCATAGCCAGCCCATGGTGCCAACCGCTTAAGTTGTGCTCCTTTGTTCGTCCTGCTACTTCTTTTTAGGTCCTATTAGACCCTGTTGTGACCACTATATGTCTATATTGCAGTTTTTAGGCTTCTTTTTCTATCTTGTTTGATCTATAAGCCCTCAACATCATCATTATATTCACATGCTTTGGGATTGCAAAGTCAACATATGCAAAAACTACTTAAATAAGCAAAATCCAAGTGTAATAGAATAAATAGGGTCATTAATCATACAGTTAAGCATATTAATCCCCTAAATTGACCCCAAACAGTTAAATAATCCATGAAAATATGACATTCTTCACTCCCCCATGCTTAGAAATTTTCTTGTCCCTAGGCAAAGCTAAACTCAAGACAAACTAACTGGGGAGATGCATCGAGGATTCAAAAGCACAACAACCTCCTTAGGCTAGATAACTCATAGTACATCATGAGCAAAAATATCAATCAATAGCAACCCTAAATAACACACAAGACATTTGAAAAATAGGAGAGGGTGAATGTTGTAAAAGAAGTATAAGACTACAAGCTCAATATCAAATTTGAACACCCCTAAAGAACTACAAAACACATTATACAATCACACCGAATTGAGTAGAGCTAAATGAACTAATAGAATCTCACTTTTGGAAATGTGGAACACTTCCACTTATGTGTTTGAAATATAGTATAGGTTCACTCAAGACTCATTCTAAAGATGCAAACTACCATATGCTTACCCAGACTCTTAAATTGTCCACCACTAAGATGTAATGTGCATAAAATAATTAAGAGGACTTCACTTAGGTTTAAATGTGGGCTCAAGTGTTAAGGAAAAAGAGTGGACTAATGAATTTGGACTGGAGCTATAAGCCAAAGACTAAGAGCAAAACCAAACATGCACGAAGTAACTATAAAGCTCACCAATGCTCCAAACCCCAACGATACAATGAACATACCCCAGGAATCAAGTAGGTAATGAGTTGACAAAGAAGGAACACAAGCTATGTTTATATCGAACGCCAATCAATTTATTCATTTTTTTCTTGTTTGTCTTCCTCTTCTTTTTTTATTTTTCTTTTCTTTTCTTCCTTTTTTTGAAAAAATGACAAGAAAAATTTCAAACTATTGAAACGCATAGGACCATTACTTGTCAATTTATCACCTAATGCATGTATATATACAACCCTAGCAAGACGGGAACAAATCGAAATGGTTAATATCGCCAATCCTTCAATAAACCAACACATCAAGCAACCTTGAACTCAATGAGCCTAAAAACTATCCATTACAAACATAAAGTGATGCTCCATGGACTTGGCTTAAAGGTAGAAATATAATTATGGCCAAAGGTGTATATGAAAGATTCACAACAAAGATAGGTATAAGCTAAAAGGGGTTAGTGAAAGGGGAGAAACATGTATAACACAAGGGTAGGCCATTTGGTTGTATGTGGCTAAGTGCCCAAAGAAAGAATGTCTCTATCATATCGCCATTTAGCACATGCTAATGTGGTTTAGAAGAAGAATCTAGGTAAGTTCTAGAGATGTAACTTAGAAGAGTCAAAAAAATAAGACTACATGTAATGAACTAGTTCGAATAAGGCTGAAATTCTCATGGGATGATACCAAAGTCTCACTTAGCTCATAAAATAACTCTTATGTACAACCATTAGTGCCAAGGACTCTAATGTAATATTTGGTTGAATGTCATGTAATGCAATCAATGTTGTAATGCAATGATGATTACATAATTTGTGGTAATCACAATTATAAGTTAGTTATTTTTTGCAACACTTTCTTACAACCAAACAAGATAATGTAAACACAATTACGAACTTGTTTACATCGCATAGTTGTTTGCATCCAACCAAACATTGTCTAAGGGTTAACATAGTTCTCAATTAAGATAAGAGACAATATAAGAGACATTCACAAAACCAAAAATTTTCACATCAAAAAGGCCACTCAACAAAAGTCACGTAACCTCAAAGGTATTTTGCCTAGAGAATCATCAATAAAGGGCTTTTTATTTTCAAAATTTTCCAACTTTTTTTCATTTTCTTCAATTTTTGTTTTTCAAATGTAACCTAAACCCTAAATGCAAACCTAACCATGAACCTAATTATCCTATATGCAATGCTAATGCAAGTTAAACAAAACATGCATAAACTAAGATGGCAACACATGAGTGAGATGCAAAACATGTAAAATATCCCTCCCCTGTGCTTAGACAATAAATTGCCCTCAATGTAGATATGGAAAGGCATGAAAAGACTAAGGGGAAATAGGATAATGCAATGCCACATGCACAAAAAAATGTATAAAAACTAAAGAAAGAAAAACACAAGGAAAAGAAAAAGAACCTGGGGTTGCCTCATAAGTAGCGTTTCTTTTAGGTCTTTAGCTAGACCATACATTGATTATCCTTTGGAGAGGGAAAAAAACCAGTGAGAAAGGTGACTCCACAACTATTGTCCTTTCCTTTGTCACGGACTTCAAACTCGGACTCTTGCAAAAGAAGGAACCACTCTAAGTAAAGGGAATGATGTCCTTCTTAAGTGTTAAATATCGCCAAGCAACATGGTTTGCTACACAATCATCTTGGGTGGACACTAGCACAAAAGCCAATCTTGACCTCAAACTTAAAGGTAAGCTCAACATCATCCAAAGGGATGGAGAATAAGTAAGAAGAGATGAAACTGGAAGCAAGCAAACAACAGGTCCGGACAGTTTGCTTTAGATCAGCTGAACTGAGCAACAAACTATAGAGAACCAAGATAAATTAAACTTGGTTTGGTTACAGTCATAACACCAAACTAAGCTTAGGGTCCTTAGGGATTAATCTAGATACAGACACACCACCAGATTAAGAACCAAGACTCCTAGAACACCTCTTGTAATGGCTAAACCATAGGATAGCCAGAGAAATTTGAGAGGAAACGAGCTATGCTTGACTTTTGCATTCAATAACTAAGTACTACAACTGAAAAATGAGGCTTTTATACTCATCCTTACACCCTTTCTCAATGGCTAAACCAGAAACTAAAGCAAACTAAAAACAGAAATCAAGTTTAAACTACAAACAGCCTAAAAACACAACTAAAGTTATTCCTTGATACCTAATTGCTTTACTAATCTCCATTATTGCGGTGTCAAGCCCTTAAAGCATCTTTGTACTAGTAATGATGGCCTTGGGGAGCAAAAATCAGCTGCCAATTGAGTGATTAGCTTGGCTGGTCAGCAAGGACAGCAGCTAGTCACCCTTTGCATCAAAGGGAATTTCCTTGACTTTTGTGGTGGTTAATAGTAGGTGTGAGCAGGTCTGACTTTGTTGCTTTAGGGGCATCCTTGATAATATTTTAGATACCTTTTCCAACCCTTAAATGATTCAATCTACTACTATAAGGGGGGGTCAAAGTTATCCCCTTCAAAATTGGGCTGCTGCTCGACACAACTGGGCAATGTTGAAGATTCTGGCTGACTTTACTGATTAAAATAAGACAAAAGATGGGGTAACTTGTATCATTTATTAGCTTCAAATTAAGCCATCAAATGATCAATGTTACTCCCCAAAATACCTACTACCTACTGAACCAAATAACAGAGTTCGGACTGATTGAATAAACTGGGCAGAATGCCTTGAGCTGGATCTTATTGCATAACTTTGAGGACTATTGCTTGGGCTTTCTTACTTGATCTAGCTTTAGTGGAAGGATCTCCATCAGCCTCCTCTTGTTGAAGAGGATTTGCCCTCAAATCCTTAAGGGGTGCATCATCTAAGTATGAACTTAAATCTTCCACATTGAAGGGTGCTAAGACACCATACTCTCCTGGGAGCTCAATTCTATAAGAATTGTCATTAATCTTCTATAGAACTTCAAATGGACCATCAGCTCATAGGCTCAACTTGGATTTCCTTTTTTGAGGGAACCTCTCTTTTATCAAATGAACCCGTACAAGATCTCCAGGTTGAAAAACAACCTTCTTCCTGTGCTCGTTTGCTTGTGGTTGATAATTAGCATTTCTTTTCTCAAGCTTTTTCCTAAGTTTGTCATTCAATGCCTAGACCTCCTTAACCCTCTGCTCAGCCTCAGTGCTGGGCTTCCCCTCAATGGCTTTTGGGACCAGATCTCGTGGAGTTAAAGGATCAACTCTTCAAACTGTCTTAAAAGGGGATAATCCAGTGGACTTATGAGGTGCTCTATTGTAAGCAAACTCCAGATGGGGTAGCAATAGATCCCAGGCCCTGGCTTAAGTCCTGATTAAGGCTCTCAAAACGGCTCCTAAGGTCCTATTAGTAACTTGAGTCTGGCAATCAATTTGAGGATGGCAAGTTGCACTGAATTTGAGCTTTGTTTCTAACTTCTTCCATAGGGTAGGCCAGAAGTGGCATAGGAACTTAGCATCTTTGTCTAAAATAATTGATCTTGGGACCCCATACAACCTCATTACTTCCTTAAAATACAACTCAGCCACTTAGACAACATCATTGGTCTTAGAACAAGCTATGAAATAAGCCATTTTAGAGAACCTGTCCACAACCACAAAGACTGAGTCCTTTCCCCTTTGAGTGCTTGGTAACCCTAGGATAAAATCCATGCTAACATCAGTCTAGGGGCATGTGGAACTGGCAATGATGTGTGCAACCCCTGGGGTAGAGAATGACTCATGGCAACTTGACATGTAGCACACTTCTTGATGATGTCCTAAACATCTTTGGTTATGCCTGGCCAGAAGTAGTGCTCTTTGAGCATAGAGGTAGTCTTCTTTTCTCTATAATGGCCTGCCAAGGCCCCTCCATGGGCCTCTCTTATCAACAACTCCCTTATTCCACATATTAGAACACACAACCTGGTGCCCTTGAATAAGTGTCCACCCTGTAGTAGGTAGTCTCCCTTAGGTCTCTATTTGCAGCTCTCACACACCTCCTGGAAGTCTCCATCATTAGACCTAGCGAATGGGTCATTTGATTTGGGTATGGGTGGGGTCATGTTCGGATTGGGTCATGTTTGAGTTAAGTAATATTTCAGGTCATTTTGGTTTGGGTCGAGTATGGTTCAGGTCGGGTCGATTTCGAATAAACCAACTTTTAGTCAAATACACTGGTCATACCAAAACAAGCAACTTTGTAGAAAATATCGGGTCTAGTATGTTTCGGTTCGGGTCAATTCGAGTTTTAGGTCCACTTTCGGGTGAGCATATTTCAGGTGTCGGGTCTGGTATAGGTCCGAGTCGTTCGATTCGGGTTTTGGATCTCGAATCAGTTTTGTCAGGTCTACTCTTCATGCTTATATAATAATTAAGGTGCTCAAATCCCAAAACATAGGTTTCTAACTGAAATAGCAAGAGGTGCATCCTGGACATTGCATCTGCCCCTTGATTCATCTTTCCTGACTTGTGCTTGATGGAGAAATGAAAGGACTGTAGGCATTGTACCCATTTTGCATGCCTAGCGTTGAGTTTATGCTGTCCCTGAATGTACTTAAGGGCTTTATGATCAGAGTGAAGAGTGAACTCAGCAGCAAGGAGGTAGTGACTCCAATGTTCTAAGCATCTGATGATGGCATAGAACTCCTTGTCATATATGGAGTATTTTATTTTTGAGCCACATAACTTTTCACTGAAATAGGCCAGAGGCCTGCCCTCTTAAGTTAGTACACTTCCAATGCCTACCACTGAGGCATCACACTCAACTTCAAAAAACTTCTCAAACCATGGCAAGGCAAGAACTGGGGCTTGAGTCAGTTTCAGCTTGATTTCTTCAAAGGCTTGCTATGCTCTAGGGTTCCACTGAAATGAACTCCCTTTGATAACTTCAGTCATGGGGGCCATAATGGCGCTAAAATTCTAGATGAACCTCTTGTAAAAAGAGGCTAGCCCATGAAAGCTTCTCACATCATGGGTGCTCTTGGGTACTGGCCAGCTTCTGACTGCTTCTACTTTGCTCTCATCTACCTTGATCCCTTCAGCAGTGACTATATATCCCAAGAACATGACCTCATGAGTTAGGAAGGTACACTTTTGGAGGTTCTCATACAGTTTCTCTCTTTCCAGTACCTGAACAACCTGTTTGAGGTAATCCAAATGCTCCTCTTCACTCCTACTGTAAATCAATATGTCATCAAAATATATAACCACAAATATGCCTATAAGGGGCCTGAACACATGATTCATTGGCCTCATAAATGTGCTGAGTGCATTAGACAAGCCAAAAGGCATGTTTAACCACTCATAGAGGATTGCCTTGGTTTTGAATACATTTTTTCATTCATCACCCTCTCTAATCCTTATCTGGTAATAACCACTTCTTAAATCTACCTTTGAGAACACCTTTGAACCATAGAGCTCATCCAGCATGTCTTTTAGCCGAGGAATGGGATGCCTGTGCTTAATAGTGATCTTATTAATAGTTCTGCTGTCTACACACATCCTCATACTCCCATCTTTCTTAGGTACCAACAAGGCGGGTATAGCACAAGGACTCAAGCTCTCCCTCACCATTCCTTTGGCCATTAGTTCTTCTGCTTGCCTTTGGACCTCCTCAGTATCTTTGGGGCCATCCTATAAGCTGGCTTATTAGGCAAAATAGCTCCAGGGATCAAATCAATATGGTGTTGTATGGATTTTTTAGGAGGCAAGCCTTGTGGTATTTCTTCAAGGAAGACATGAGTAAACTGATCAAGAACCTGTTGGACTTAGGGTGGATGACTTGAGGTGGCTTCTGGCTCATTGTGGAATTGGAGGATCCATCCCTCAAAGGGTCTAAACTCGTGCCGGGTAGCCTTAAGTTCAGATTCCATCAAGGTCAGATGCTTCTCTGGGGTTTTAATGGGTCTAGAGGGTTTATATTTAGGTATTTTATGTGGGGCTAAAGGGGTAAGAGTGATCTTCTTCCCATCCTTGACAAAGGAATAGGTATTCTAATAGCTATCATGTATCACTCTCCTATCATACAATCATGGCCTCCCCAACAAAATATGACATACATCCATAAGGATTATGTCACACCAAACCTCATCAAAATAATTCTTCCCTACAGAAAATCAAACTAGGCGTCTGGAATTTACTTGCAATCCCTTACCGTGGTTTAACCACTAAATGCAGTAATGGTGGGGATGAACTGAAGTCTATAAGCCTAGCTCCTCAACCAGAGTAGTAGAGGCCACATTAGAACAGCTCCCACTGTCAATGATCAATGAACATACTTTCCCCTGGATTGTGTACCTACTGTGGAAGATATTCTCCCTCTGTTTATCCCTGGTGCTTCTCTAAACATTAAGAGCTCTCCTGATTACCAACATCTATTCTTCATCAGGTTCAACAAGCACTTCTTCTCCCTCATGTTCCTCCATGAAACAGACCTCTCGCTTATCCTCTATTTTTTTCTCCTGGGAAGCTTGGTATTTAGCTAAGGTAATGACCCTTCTATTTGGACATTCAGCAGCAAAGTGTCCCAGGCCATGACACTTGAAACACCTTCTGGGATTGGCTGTGTTTGGAGGGGGTTTGTTTTGTGGAGTAGGGGCCTTAGGGGCAATCTAGGTGGAGGTTCCAGTGGGTTTTGGGGTTAGTTGAGGGCTCCCCTTGTTGAAATTTTGGCTTTTGGGGAAGGGTTTAGAAAGTTCTTTCTTTACAGCCGCGGACCTCTTTTGTTGCTCAACCCTATGAGCCAACATGCATGCATCCTCAAAAGTAGTATATTGCTGTAGTTCTACTGCATGTGAGTATTTAGGGTCAAGACCACTTAGGCATCTTACTATGGTTTGGTCTTTAGGCTCTTGTAGGTTACACTTAATCAAGAGTTTTTTAAATATCGAGTATACTCTTTAACAGACATGCTTCCTTGAACTAGATTATACAACTAAGAATAATGGTCTTGAAGGTAAGAAGGAGGTAAGAACCTGTTCTTGAGCTTAGATTTCATTTTTGCCTAGGCCCTGATCTTGCTCTTCCCTTTCTTAGTTTCTTGGCACAAAGGTTGGTCCACCAGAGAGAGGCATATTTCCTTAATCTCAAGGCCACAAGTTTGACCTTCTTATCTTCTAGAATGTCTTTGTAATCAAAGACCCTCTCAACCATGTGCAACCAGTTAAGAAATTCATCTGGATCTAGCCTTCCTTCAAATTTTGGAACTTCAATCTTAATGTCAAAGCTAGATGACTTGAGTTGGTGCCTCCTGCCTCTTCTTAGCCTTGGTTCTGAATTACTATCACTAAAGGAAGTAAAGGGGTTGCCTTGACTGTCAACATCCTCCTCTTGTGACTGATCAGAAGAGTTGGCTGAGTTAGTATATAGGACTCTTCTCTTGTTCTTGAGGGATTCACCAAGTTATTTCCTTAAGTACTCATTCTGCTTCTGCATGTACTCATAATTCTTCATTAAGGCTTCAAACTTCTCTTCTAAGGACATGCTGCCACTCATCTTACCCATTCTGGGCAATGTTCTTTTGTGGACTTTCTGTTTGGACAGAAAGGTTGGGTTGTGGTTGTTGGCTCAGGCCTAGGAGGGTAGCCTAAGCTCTGATACCAAATATGATGGAGAATAAGTAAGAAGAGATGAAACTGGAAGCAAGCAAACAATAGGTCTGGACAGGTTTGCTTAAGATCAGCTGAACTAAGCAACAAACTGTAGAGAACCTGGATAAACTGAACTTGGTTTGGATACAGTCACACCACCAAACCAAGCTCAAAGGTCCTTGGGGGTTAATCTGGATGCAGACACACCACTAGATTGAGCACCAAGACTCCTAAAACACCTTCTGTAATGGCCAAACCATATGATAGCTAGAGAGATTTGAGAGGAAAGGAGCTATGCTCGAATTTTGCATTCAACAACTGACTATTACAACTAAAACATGAGGCTTTTATACTTAGCCTTACAGCCTCTCTTAACGGTTAAACCAGAAACTAAAGCAAAGTAAAAACAAAAATCTAGTTTAAACTACAAACAATGTAAAAACAGTAGCTAGAGTTGATCCTTGACACCTAATTGCTTTACTAATCTCCATTATTGAGGTTTCAAGCCCTTGGAGCATCTTTGTACTAATAATGATGGCTTTGGGGAGCAAAAATTAGCTACTGATGCAGTGATTAGCTCGGCTGGTTAGCAAGTACTGCAGCTAGTTACCCTTTGGATCAAAGGAAATTTCCTTAACTTTAGTGGTGGTTAATAGTAGGTGTGAGTAGGTCTGACTTTGCTGTTTTAGGGGCTTCCTTGATAATATTTTAGATACCTTTTCCAGCCCTTAAATGAGTCAATCTATTATTGTAAGGGGAGTCAAAGTTATTCCTCTCGAAACTGGGCTGCTGTTGGACAGAATTGGGCAATATTAAAGATTCTGGCTGACTTTGCTGATTAAACTAAGACAAAAGGTGAGGTAAGTTGTATCATTTATTAGCTTCAAATTAAGCCAGCAAATGATCAAAGTTACTCCCAAAAAGACCTGCTACCTACTAGACCAAATAGCAGAGTTTAGACTGATTGAATAAACTACACAGAATGCCTTGAGCTCAATCTTGTTGCACAACTTTGAGGACCATTACTTGGACTTTCTAGCTTGAGCTAGCTTTAGTGGAGGGATGTCCATCACAAAGGGGGAAAAGAAAGCAACACTTGTATAGACCTGCGACAATGACTCTGGTGACTCTCCTCAAAAGCATATGGCTTGTCCTTGACAATGCTAGGTAGCAAGGTTTCAACCAAATCAGCTTTTGCAGAATAACGTCCATGGCCTTAAAAGACACATGATCAAGCATATGAGGATCATTAGAATACAAATCAACTATCTTTATAGTCTCATCAGAAAAGAGCACATCAACACCACAACAAGGCATAGAAGAAGGAGAAAACTCATAGTCCTTAAACAATCTAAATTCAGCATGGTGTTCTCCCATAACAAAGGTGAATCTCCCCTCCTTAACATCAATTTGCAACTGCAGTGGCCAAGAAGGTGTCTCAAGAATGATTTAGGTGTCGGTTTCTTCTACCATATTAAGAATGACAAAGTCTATTAGCACATTGAAGTCAACCACCTTGATATATGGAAACATTGTTCAAAATACCCAAAGGGTACTTCATAAAACAATCTGCTAATGGAAATGAAACAGTGGTGAGTCTCAACTCCCCTAAGTCAAGTCTTTTGAAAATAGAACAAGGCATCAAACTTAAACCAGAACCTATGTGACACAAAGCTCAATCAATGCCCACATTCCTAGTCAAGTAAGGAATAGAGAAATTACTAGGATCCTTAAGCTTAGCTAGAGACTCATTTAGAACCACAATACTACACTCTTCACCTAGAGATGTGGTCTCATGCTTATCAATCGTTCTCTTTTTAGAGAGGATTTGATTCAAAATTTTTGTATACATAGGCATTTGAGACAAAGCATCAATGAAAGGGATGTTCACATGCAACTTTTTAAGCACACTAAGAAACTTCCCAAATTGAGCATCACATTTAACCTTGGCAAATCATTATAGGGAAGGCAAGGATGGCATATAAGGCTTCAGGGAATGGGATTTGGACTCCTTAGGCTTCATGCTATCATTCTTCTCTTGGGGGTCATCCTCACTAGGTAAGACATTATCATACACATCATGGTTGTTCTCACCCTCCATCTCAACTCTAGCACCCTTGGGACCCCCTAAATGTTTACCACTTCTTAAAATAATACAATCACAATGCTCTTTAAGGTTAGGCTTGGGCTTGCTAGGTAGATTAGTTAGAGCTTTAGAAGAAGAGCTAGCTTGTTTGGCAATTTGTAACTCCTACATCTTATCAGTAACAAGCATATCAACCTTAGCGACTAACTGCTTAATGTACTCATCTTGTTTTTGTTGTGACCAAAGCATACTCTCCAACAGAGCCTCTAAGTTAGACTATTATAGAGCACGTGGACGTAAGCTAAGTCTTTTAAAACCGAGAGGTGAGAGCCTAGCATTGGCTTGGGGAAATGTAAGAGGTTCCTGCCTATAGGACAAGTTGGGATGGTTCTTCCAACCTAGGTTATAAGTGTTAAAATAGGGGCCATGGTTCGGCCTAGGTTGGAAGTTATTGACACATGTAACTTGCTTACAAGAGGATTGAGGCAAATGGACTCCCAACTCAACAATTGAAAGCCACCTGGTTAAAATATCCACTATTATCACAAGTACGGGAGGCGGCATATGCATTTACCTCACTAACGCACAAATGATCAAGCCTTTGGGTCACAGCTTTTATTTTAGTGGTAAGCAAAGCTAAAGGATCAACATCAAATTTTCTTTTGGCCTTCTTGGGAGAAGCCTTCTTATTGGACCCTTGTTAATCATTGAGCGCCATTGCTTTAATAAGGTTGTATCCTTTATCCTCCGTCTTCTTCATTAAGGTTCCCCCTGCTGCCCTATCTATCATAGACCTCATGGGTTGTACGACTCCATTGTAGGATAGTTGCACTATCATCCATTTTTGAAGACCATGATGGGCACATAACCGTAAAATGTCCTTGAAATGCTCACATGCTTCATATAGCGACTCATTCTCTCCTTGAGTAAATGAAGTAATTTGATTTCTTAAGCTCGCTATCTTGCCGGGGGGAAGAACTTGGAAAGAAATTCCTTGTTAGGCTCTTCCCAAGAGGTGATAGATCCCAATGGCAATGGGTGCATCCATACCCTCACTTTGATCCCAAAAGAGAATGAAAACAAGCGAAGGCGGATTGCATCACCGGAGGCTTAATTGATCTTCAAGGTATCGCACACCTCTAGAAAAACTGAGAGGTGCAAGTTTGGATCCTCCATGGGGCGTCGCCGAATTGTGATTGTTACACCATTGAGATTAGTGCCGGCTTGAGCTCAAAGTTGTTGGCGTCACTGACAGCCTTGTAATGCTTAGGGTGAGGCTGTGAACTCCCATAGTGTAACACTCCAACCCCCTCTCGGGTCGTGAGCAGTTACTAGGAACAACATCAAGGATCGTCGACTGGCCCTACAAATCACCACAAGCCTTTTCGGCGTACGTTGTCCTTGCTCACACACTGCCTGAGAAACTTTCCAAAAGGCCACCCATCCCAAGATTGCTTGCTAGCAAGCACGCTTAATTGTGGAGTTCTTAAGAGTTGGATTCCCGAAAAGAAAGGTGTAATTTTGGCGATGTAAGTAATCACTTCAAATCCTTTTAAGCCACACTCGGAGTGTTACAATCACCCCCACTTGAAGCGCACAACGTCCTCGTTGTGCCTCACTAACGGACCGACTTATGAGTCCTCTTGACCTATGATCCACAGCCAACATCTTTGGCCCACTAGGTGACTGCCCATGGGCTCTCCATCCACTGACGCAGCCCACGATCGCGGGTCGGCTCTGACACCATCTGTAATGCTCCGAACCCCTCTCGGGTCGTGAGCAGTTACCAGGAATGACTTCAAGAATCATCAACTGGTCCCACAAATCACTACAAGCCTTTCGGGCATACTTCATCCTCGCTCGTACGCTGCCTGAGAAACTTTCCAGGAGGCTACCCATCCCAAGATTGCGCCCCAGCAAGCACGCTTAATTGTAGAGTTCTTAAGAGTGGGCTTCCCGAAAAGAAAGGTGCACCTTTGGTGATATAAGTAGTCACTTCAAATCTTTTTAAGCCACACTTGGGGTATTGCACGCAGTGACATAGTTCGTAAGGGTCCTCCTTTGCTCATCATCACAGACCGTCTTAGGATTAGGTTTGGCTGGTTTTTACCCCTCTTGTAACTTTCATTGTCTATTCAATAGATGACAAAGTTCACTCAATCTCAGGGTCAAACTCAAATAGTGCTCCCCAATCAGAGGACTGGTGCATGAAAAGGAAGGCAAGCTATGCACATTTAAAGCACATTAAAACGAGTAAAATTGACAAATATAAAGAAAAGAAAAAATGCTTAGTCAAACTTCTTAGGGCTAACTCAACATGCAAACCTAGTCCTAGGCAACAGCACCAAAAATTTGATTGCCACCTGTAAGGACGACGAGCACCGGGGAGCTATCTTGGGCATAATTCCCCCACGAATGCTTCCCCCTGTTTGTCAAGCACTTTATTTTTTAGAAGTAGGTTTATTTTTTATTTTTGCTTTTACCAGCAGAACAATAAACAAAGTTAGGCTATATGGTTGCAAAAACCTGGGCCTTGGCTCTGGCCTAGGAACTCGGCTAGGTTCCTGGGCTAGAGCCAGATCCAGTTTCTTAGCCTGGACTCTGCCTGCAGCTCCAGCCTGGCCTAAAATCACAGTATAAGTCTCATCTAAGAACTCGGCCAAGGTCTTAAGCCAGCTCTGAGTCTGTATTCTGGACCAGATATATCCTACCATCAAGATTCGAACCCATCCACCTAATTATAGAAGTACAGGAAGGAAGAAGTAGGTGAAATAATAAGAAAAAGCAATAAACTTTAACTAATAGAGTTACCAATGAGCATTTAAGAGAAGCTTACAAACCAATTATACTCTTTAAAGCAAACACTAAATCAATAATAACAACCAAAAGGGACTGTTGATTCACTTCAAAAAGGTTTTGGAAAGGCCCCCGGTTAATCTTTGGTGTAGGGTCCATCTGGACTCCATGGACTAAAATCGAGCATTCAGATTCGGGGGCGACGATACGGTGATTTGAAGGAATACATCATGTCATTGCCCATTATCACTGACGGTGTCTACTATTCAACATGCGAAATCAAAGTTTAATCATACTATCACATAGTCATGCAGTAGGTTAAAATCATTCGTTCATGTAAAATCAAAGTAAAATGTTCAAGAGTAAAAAGATAAATAATTCAAATTCCTACAGCGGGCAAGAATGAAACTAATTAAATGTTACATCTTTGCCAAAATACATTCAACTAAATTCAAAAAAAAGAAACAAAAAGAAAGGGAAAAAGGCTGTAAAAAGCACCCTCCAGATAACCCACCAAAATCTTCTAGAAACCCAGCAGAGTGACGCTCTCTTAAATCGATGATTGATTTCACTCATTAAACTCTGACACCTTCTCCTAGAAAAGGAATCCTAAAGTTTCCCTCTTAATTCCCTTACACCTTATTTGTCATTTGCAATGATTTTGTGGCAATGCGTCGTTCTAATGATTTTCTGTTATGCCGTTAACCAAAGGGTCAGGCCCCTTTTTATAATGATTAAGGAGACCACGTGAATTAGCTTAGGAAAAGGAGACTTAGTCCTACTCCCATTAGGTTTAATCTAAACATGTTGAGTTAATAAACTAGAATTCTAATTAATTAACCAAAAGAAATTAATCCAATTAGAACTCGAGACACGGAAAGCAAATTCTACTAACAGATGGTTTAATAAGCCTAATTAGAACAGGACTTGGTAAAGTAAAAACATAGGTTTTGACCAATAGCCTGACCGGGTTCTCTAGATGGGGAACCCGATAGCGTTCTACTTGGGAATGGCCTATTAGGCTAGTCTCTTCCACCTTATTTTATTATTGGTTTACTTACTACTGTACTGGGCCCCTGGAAGTGTAAGTTGGGGTATTATTTTTTCCATCAGGCTATTAAAAATATGATGCCATTGTTGGACGCCTACAGTAAGTCCCCACTTTGGTCGACACAGACTACGACAAAGATCAAAATAATGGTCTTGACTTATAGTTGTCTGCCTGGCTATAGAATCTAAACCTGGCTGCTGAGGATCCTCAGGTTTAGCACCCGCCAACTTTCATCGTGACAGTGGCCGATGATGTGAAATCAAAATCTAGCCGCTGAGGATCCTGAGATTTGGCATCCACCAACTCTCGCTGTGAAGTAGTGGATGATGTGAATCCAAACCTAGCTGCTGAAGGCTATGAGAATGGCATCGACTAACTTTCATTATGACAGTGGCCTAATGAGGTGAAATCCAAGCATGGCGACTGACCTATGATTTGGTGTACACCAACTTTTGCCGTGATGGTGGCCGATGATGTGAAATCCAAACCTATCTAATGGTGGTCCTGAGATTTTTCATTCGCCAACTTTCGCTGTTAGGTGGCCTAATGATATAGAAATTGAAACCTGGCTACTGGGTATTGAGATTTAGCGTTGGCTAGCTTTTGCTGTGATGGTGGTCGATGATGTAGAAATATAAACCTAACCCTTGAGGGTCCTGAGGTTTGGCGTCCGCCAATTTTCACCATGATAGGCCTATTGATGTCCCAGTGTGCTAGGAACCAGTAGATTCTTATCCTTTTGCCAGATTAGCAGACCTTTTGCCGATCTAGTGGAGTTTTGATGAGTTGTCCTATTGTGCTAGGAACCATCGGGTTCTTATCCCCTTTCATTCGTTTGCTAATGTTCTTTACTGACACTAGCTTTCTTTTAGATTACTTGTATTAATTATTTGCTTTGGATTCTAAAGGGTGCATGTAATCCTGGTGTAAATGCTCAATTAGATCCTATGCATTTTGGCTTCGTCTTCTTTTTTATTTTTCAAGAGAAACATAAACACGTGGTGGTAGAGAGCCAAGTTGGATCCCTTAGCCACCTTTTCTTGCTTTGCTTTTCCTTCTTTTTTTGCATGTTTATGTGTTTTTTCGATAATTGCATGTTCCTTTGTGCATACAGATCCTAATCGGGTTCTCATTTATATATCTTCTTTGCTTACATTCTTCCTCTTGCTATGATGCTTTTGCATTAGTGTTAAGCGTCATGCTCACGTGTGGCGTAAAGCACCGAACTAGATCCTTGTGCTTGGCATCTTCTTGCTTTCTCCCCTTTGTTTGCTTGCATTTAGCTCTTTCCAAAGATAATATGCCCATGTGACTGTGGGGAACTGTTGGGTAATTTCAAGTGATGAATAAAAAGCTGTAAGCATACAGCTCGCGCTGCAGTACTTAAGGGTCGTGTCCTCAAGACGATGGTAGAGATTTAGGTCATTGAAATTTCTAAAACTATTATTACTTAAACCTAAGGAAATACTCAATTTAGAAAATTTCAACTAAGCAATTAATAGGACCTTAATAGAGAAATAAGCCAGTAATAAGGAAAAATTGAAAGAATGACTATTATGAAACCTAGGTAATCAAGCTAAGCTAAAATGTATTCTACCAACCAAATTAAACCAAACCATTCGAACACCCATCAAAACCTCAGTAATCAACAAAACCATTCGAACTAAATCAACCAAACTACTGAAATCAACTAAATCACCTAAACTACTAAATCAACTAATTCAACCAAACTACTAAATCAACTAAAAGTTCAAAACTTAACTAAAAATCTCACTTAAGCAGCATCAACACAAACGAAGAGCTTAGACAGATGCAACCAAATCAAACAAAAATAAAATTTAACGCATAATCAGACCACTAAATCATGAAACAAAACTAAATCAAAATCAGAAACAAAACTACATAATCAAGCAAAAATTTCAAGCAAACAGAGCAGCGAAATCATGATCATCAGCCACCAACTAAACCTAATTAGACATAATCACTTCATCATTACCAACAATCAAATCCCCATAATCAGACCTCTATATTGAAACCAAACTGACTATGCTTACAAACCAAACAGAGGAGGGGAAGATCATGATAAATCAGAGGCTGAAGCAATGCAATTCACCTCCAATGACATTCTAATAGCAATTAATGTTCCAAGCTTAATTTTTTAATTCTAAAAACATAGTACCAAAGTAACCGAACAATCGAGCAAATAATGAAACCCAAATCAACCTAAACAAAGAAGAAGAACGAACCAGCAGGGGATGGTGAGAATCGCCATACCAAAACACACAACCAGAATTGAAGATGCTTAAACAGAGGAGTGCCAAAATCGAAGAGCCCATAAATAGGGCCTTGAACGAGTACCTCAATCAAGCTCAAACCAAGCCTAACTTCTGAAAATTTCACACTGTTCTTGTGATTACGACCCAGAATTAACAAAATCTAACCTAATTACATGAAATTAAGGGCTAAAAACAAATCTAAAATCGAAAACCTACAATCAAAATTTACCTTAAAATTCGAATAAATGGAATGGAAACAAAACTAAAACTAAAACTAAAACTAAACCTAAAGCTGAAATTAAACCTAACCTTAAAACCCTAAAATTACCTAAAATTGTGCCGCTTGCTTCCCTTTATACTAGAACTCTCTTTGATCTCGGCCCTTCAATCTGGACAAATGTGGACGATGGTGATGCTTGATGTGCTGGTGTGTGGAGTGCGATTTGATGTTGGCAGGCGCATGAATGAAGGTGGTCGACGATAATAGTGGTGCGTGCCTCAATCGAGAGAGAGATGGGGAGATGAGGATGATGGAGAAGCCGAGATGATGAGGATAGGGGAAAAAGTCGGGGTTCTCTGATATGGGTTTCATGGGAGAGGAGAGAGAGATGAGAGTTAAAATTAAAGGGGGGTTGGCTCATGCGAGGAGCACGTGGCGGGAAGTAATACGTCATGCGCAGCTCGCGTGATGGTAGGGGATTTCATGGTTTTTTTTCTTTTTTTTCCCTCTTTTCTTTGGGCTAAAAGGAAACAGGCCTAGCAATTCGGGTCAGGCTTGAGTCAAGTTGGCCCGGTTCTTCTTTTGCAGTATTTTTCTTGTATTTTTCGCATTTTTTCAAAATTATTTTCCTTTTATTCAAAACCTACAAAACAAAATAAATCAAACCAAGCCTAACTTTTGAAAATTTCACACTGTTCTTGCGATTACAACCCAAGTTAACAAAATCTAACCTAATTGCATGAAACTAAGGGCTAAAAATAAATCTAAAATCGAAAACCTAAAATCAAAATTTACCTTAAAATTCGAATAACTGAAATGGAAACAAAATTAAAACTAAAACTAAACCTAAAGTTGAAATTAAACTTAACCTTAAAACCCTAAAATTACCTAAAATTGCACCGCTTGCTTCCCTTTATACTCGAACTCTCCTTGATCTCAGCCCTTAAATCTGGGCAAACGTGGACGGTGGTGATGCTTGATGTGCTGGCATGTGGAATGTGATTCGGTGCTGGCAGGCGCATGAATGTAGGTGGTCGACGATGATGGTGGTGGATGGCTCAATCGAGAGAGATGGGGGGAGATAAGGGTGATGGAGAAGCCGAGATGATGAGGATGGGGGGGAAAGTAGAGGTTCTCTGGTCTGGGTTTCATGGGAGAGAAGAGAGAAAGATAAGAGTTAAAATTAAAAGGGGGTTGGGTCATGCAAGGAACAGGAGCCTAGCTAGGTTTCCCCTTGGCTTCTTCCTCCTTACTTTGGCTATAAATAGCATGTTTATGGAGTCTTCACTTCATCCCTCAACTGTGTTTCTTTTCCTACTTTTCTTCTCCTTTTCTTTCTCTTGCTTTCCTTTCATTATTTCGTCAACAAGTGCTCTTAAATATGAGCAAAAGAAGAACTCATCCTCCTCGTCAATCCCAGCAAGAAAGGCTTGTGCAAGATTTCTTTATTGATAGGGAATGGAGACTTGTTGAGGCTTAAGATGGTGTTGATCTTCTAGTTCAGATCGGATGCCATGCCTCAAGTCAAGCAGCTACCAAAAAGGTGAATGTTCTTCATTTACATTCTCTTCTTCTTTTTTTTCTTCTTTTCTTCATCATATCTAGTTTTATTTCTCTTTTCAGGATGTCCTTATCAAGGTGGAGTTGCCCCTAAGAAGTTTGTAATATACCTTAGATGTAGGGAAATCCAAGTCTGAACTGTTCTAGAGAATGCAGCTTTGAATCCTTATATTTAGCTTGAGAAGGAATATCTCAACTGAAGACCACTACATCACTCATGGGATAGCTAAGAGATTTTAGGATATTACTAACAACTTTCATTTGCCTTTTGGGAGATAATGATCACCCTCTTGATTTGTTATGATAACAACCCTTAGATTTTCGGGTGACTTATTAGCGTACCAGGAGGACTTTCATTATGACCGGCCTCGTCTTTTTGAGCTCTCTAGCCCTGTCACAGGCAACATACCTTGTGGGGTAGCTTTCCTTCCACCATTCTTTTCACACTAATGCAGGATGATGCTAGTCAGGCTGCACATACACATGATCAGCAGTCTCGTATTATTTTAGTCCTCTTCCTTAGCATCACCATTTTTGCCAAATTAGGTAACCATTGTTATTTTCATTATTTGGTTAACCTTGTTAATCTAGACAGAATGTGACATCTGAATTGGGCAACAACTGCATATGCCACCCTTACTCGTGGAATGTGAAGCGGAGTACAAAAGACTTAACATAACCCAGGAAGAAAAGAGCTTAGGTTGGGCTCTTAGCGATTTGTGAAGGGTACTTGAGGTAACAATACAACAATTATTTTACTCCTTTTTCATTTTGAAACTTCCATCATTAGTTCCTTGTTTTTTTAGCTTTGGTTTTATGAATATTTTCCAGAGCTATCACCTAGATCATAGGAACCTACCCGTTTTCCCATGAAGTTTCGTGGATTAAAGACAACCAAATTCAATGGAAGTTTCGATCTGGAAGTTTGTATTGCCTTCAAAAGGCCATAAATAATTTCAATAATAGTATAATAACTTATTTGCTTGACATTCTTATGTTTTTGTAGGCTAACTTCCACCGGTGGGGTACTCACCCTATTCCTCCTGAAGTCAAGACCACTCAATATTACACGAATGGTGAATCCTGATCGAAGGCCCTTTCTACTTCATTTAATGTTTGCGTGAAAGAGTAACACACCAAAGCATCCACTAATAGCCTCCTTGTGTTCCAATGGATCCGCCACGCTCTATGTTTTATGCTAGAAAGTTGTCCTTAGCAGACATGGTGGGGATGAAAGTGGGCCATCATTCTATGGATTTCTTTGACTATGAGTGTGATTACGGGGCGTATCTTCTGCGAAACCATCCTTTCTTGTTTTATTTGACATTTAAGTGATGCCATTTTGACCTCACTTTCCTCTTTTTGGGGAACACATGTCGATGTCCCCATGCCTAACTTGAACATCAATGTGGCGTCGGAAGAAAAACCTAAGCAATATGTACAGATTCCACTAGCACCGAAATCTAAGTGTCCCAAGCTTCTATTTCCTTCCACATTTACAGGGTGGTATATTTTTTTCACTTCTTTGTTCAAAAAATTTCACACACACACTTGTTGGCTTTCCTCTTTCAGCATAACCGGGAGTAGTCTAGCATGATGAAGAGTTATTTTCATTCTATAACTAAGGCATTTACAAAACTTTTTTACTTGTTGTCACCCTCGAACGGATGAGGTGTTTTTCCCCTTCATGCCCTTCTTCCTTTTAGGCTTAGTTCTATTCTAATGTTTCTTCTTTCTTGCAAAAAAAGGGGTTTAAGGACTATGCTAGGCGAGCACCACCTTGCAGATCTCAATCGAGGAGATGCCCTTCTTCGAGAGCTTGGGATATTCTAGAATCTTCTCATGTTGAGGAGGTGAGTCCTCATATGGATTCTCCATTAGAGGTTGAACCCCTTCAAATTTATGATCCTCAGGATTCTTATGCTACTACTGACTCCTTGGGGGAACCTCCAGTTCCTTATATCTTATATAACGATTAGTCATCTGGGACACTACATAACAAACCTCCTTGCCACTCTTAGGCTCCTGAGGGGTAGTTCTCATCCAAATGTGGACAAGAGCTGAGCTTTAGTTGATTCTAGCCTGATGTTAAATTATGCTGACTACTTCTTTGATGGAAGCAGTAGTGGCTTCTAGGATAATCAGTAGGCTTATCATGTAAGACTTATGTCTGATACTATTATGCTACCTTTGTAATGCAATTTACTTTAAATGCAATTGGACTTTTCATGCTAAATGTAAATACAAGGCTCAGGACCCACTCCCCCTCCAAAAAAAAATGAACAGAAATAGAAATGATAATAATAAGTAGAGGGCGCTTTTGGTGGCCCTAAGTATTCATCTGATTTTATTTATTATATTGCCAATGTACAATCTGGAAGTGAAGGGGAAAAAATTTATAGGTCCCGCGAAACCCAGTCGGGTTCTTTGCGGACTTTGAAAGTCCAATTCATCATAGAACCGGTCTGGTATGTTACTGAGAGGCTGTAGGAACCTAGATTGCCCATAAAACCCAACCGGGTTCCCAATCCAACTTCAACTAGGCTTTGACCAAGTGAAGCTGCAGTAGAAATTCTAGCTGGATTTAGCATTTTTTTATCAATTTTATCAACTCCTTTCAGTTTAAAAAAAATCATGTCTTTCGAGAAGATCTTGTCCTACTGGTTGCTTGCCCTTGATTCCAAGGACGAGAATGTATTGAAGAATGTTAGGTTAAACACCCTTTTTAACTTTTGGTAAGTTCAGATGTCCTGGGACCTTCTTAGAGCTGTTATCACCTTTTTGGTATCCGAAACTCCATGTTTTTAGGTTTGGAACCTGCAATTTGTGCCTTTTAACCGAAGAATTTAGTGCTATTTTAGGATTTCCGCTTTATTATCCAACCATTACTCCATCTTCAAAACACATTTCTTCCCAATATTATTGCCTTTTAGGCTAGCGTCGAGGATGTGACTTCTATAGTAATTGGTAAGGAGGTGGACTTGATGTCTCTTATTTTCTATTTTAAGAAAGACTATGGCTATGCCCTTGAAGATTTGCATAGGTGTAGGGCTATAATACTTTGTTTCCTAGCTGCCTTCTTATTCGCAGGTGGTTTTGATAATAGAGGTCCTACTATGCCTCTCACGGTGACGAACGACATTTGTTGTGGTGATATTTTTATGCCCCTTCTGCTCCTTGAGACGATTCGTTGCCTTAATTGCCCTAACCATCATCCTAATCAGTTTTTCTTGGGAAGTCCTTTGCATCTTCAAGTATAGACTAGTTGTTGGGCTAATGGGCTGCTCCCTTCTTCCTCTCACTGATCTGTTTTGTTCATCATTGGCAGAGAACCTAGCCGGTTCCCTCTGGGTCTCAACCTATTTCCTGGCCTGCCTTCCTTTTCCTTTCTTCCCTTTTTTTTTTCTATTTTAAACCTGGGAACCCGGCTAGGTTTCCTGGGTCTATACTGATTTTTGTTTCCCTTTTTTATGTAGATCTGGCTGCTAGAACACCTTAGACTGATTATAGTTCCTCCAATGTGGACATGTATGTTGTGGCATATTTTTTATCAATGAAAAAGACTTTTTAAGGACCAGCCTATTGTAGATTAGGTTGGCTTCCTTGAAAAATCTCCCCCCTCCACTGGACTATTCGTTGGTGGAACATTCATCATTTTATGACCCATTGAGATCACAACACTTTTGTGAGCGTCATTAGCCTTTCGGTGGGACCTACTTTCCCATACGTCTTTTAAGACAATGTGGTTATAGGGAGACCATTCTGAGGCTGGACTGTATCCCTCCAAAGAGTTGGACAAATAACCCTGCTTGTGTCCACTCTTAAACAAAGTATTCTCTTTGTCGCTCTCCTATCACCATGCCAATGGCACCTTGCTCCACAAATATTTCTAAATTCTACATAGAGTAGAAGATTGAGCGTGGTGCAGAGAAGAGAAAAGCTCTTCAAGAGAAGGAAAACACTATAGCTTCAAAAGGTAAGGAAGCTAGAGAGGTCAAGGTAAAAGGTGACTCACCTCATATTGGAAAGAAAAGAATCAAGGATCCTACCACCAGAAGAGAACCGTTAAGTGAAGAAGGAGATGAAGTTGAAGATTGAAGAACTTTACCCCTTTAGATGAAATAAAGTTTTACTTTTCCTAGAGTTTTAATGATGTTTTTAGTGCATCTTTATTATTGTTATGCTTTGAGATCTTTAAGGAATAAATAAAAGTGTTATGTTTGGATTATTTACTATTGTCACCTTGTTTTTCTCTTCTCCTCTCTCTCTCTCTCTATCTTTTTAAGCTTGAGACTTGCATGCCCAATCCTACTAGAGCCTGGCTAGTTTTCTCAACTGTGGGCTCTTGATTTTAGGCAAGTTTGGCTACTGAGCTTGCGTAGTGCCTCCTGTGACCTACTAAAAAAAATTTCTTTTATTTAAGTCAAAAGAAAATTATGGCAATGAATTGGGCCAGACCAATTGGTTTCTACGTATCTAAATTATGGAATTAGGTTATCGTAGTTCATTCTTTTGGGCCTAGCATGGGCCTTATATTAGCCTATTATGAGCTATGATTTATCAACCTTAGAAAACCTGTTATGGGCTATCTTTTAGCTACTTAAGCATAATAGTTCTTTAATTTATTGAGATTTTGTGTCGGTTGTATTCCTGTCCATCCAAGTTCATCAATTTTACCGCTCCTCCTGATAGGATGGTTTTAATGATAAATAGGCCTAACCAATTAAGCCTAGATATTTCTCTATGAACTTGAATTAGGGCTCTGATTTCTTTTAGCACCATGTCTCCTTCTTGTAGGCCTGTGGGCCTCACCTTTTTGTTAAAGGCTCTTGAGATTAGACCTTAGTACAATTCGACATTATGCAATGCCCGCAATCTTCTCTCATCAAATATTATCAATTCCTTTGCCCACTCAAACTCTAGAATTTGACTTTCTACTATTACCCTTAGTGAGGGTATTGCTATTTCAATCAGGAGTACTGCCTCTACTCCATATATTGAGTAATAGGGCATTGCTCCAATTGAAGATCTAATTGAGGTTCGATAACCCCATAGGGCAAAGGGTAGCTTGTCCATCTAATCTTTATAATGTTTAGCCATCTTCTCAATTATCCTTTGTATGCTCTTGTTAGATGCTTCAATAGCTCCATTTGTTTCTGGTCAGTACGGAGAACATTTATGATATTGAATTTTGTACTTTTCCAACAGGCTGGCCACTTCCTCCTTAAAGTGAGTTCCTTGGTCACTTTTCAATTCATATGGCACCCCGTATCGATACATAACGTTGTTAATGATGAACTTGCCACATTTTTAAAGTAATCTTAGTATAAGAGGCTATCTCCACCTACTGTATGAGGTAGTCAATTGATCCTCCTGTTCCTTTAGGGGTTATCCTCCCAATTATATCAGCTTCCCAAACTGAAAGGGGCCATGAAGAAGGTAATGTTGAAAGAAAGGAGGGCGGTTAATGTTTTAAATTTGCGTAGACTTGACATTTATGGTACCTTCTCACATATGTGGACAATCAGTCTCCATAGTGGACTAGTAATATCTCATTCTTTGGACCTTCTTAGCTACCATGCGACCATTAATGTGCTGTCCACATTCCCCACTATGGAATTCTTTCATTATATCACGTGCTTCTTTGTGAGTGACACAAAGTTAGTTAATAGCCACGTTAGTCTTTTTGTACAACTTTCCTTTATCATCTAAGTATTGCAAAGCCAACAAGCTTAATGCTTGTTGGGCTTTTAGGGTGGATCCAGGTGCGTAATCCTTCTGTGTTAGGCATTGATGGATACCCTAATACCATGCATCAAGGTATATGATGCATGCTTCTATTGTGTAGCAATGCACATGCTTATCCCTCTTTTCCACTAATAATGACATAGAATGAATACAACTTGAAATATTAATCATTGACGCTAACTTTTCCAGGGCGTTAGCAAATTGATTATCCTCACGGGGCAAGTAAGTGTAGGTAATGTGGGCAAAGTTCTTAGTGAGTTCAATCAAATGAGCTTAGGATAATGCTAAGGAGCCACTCCTCACTTTATTTAATTAATTATGAGGTTGCAATCATTATACACCCTTATGTTTTTCACCCCTATTTCGATAGCAACCTATAACCCGATGATGCTAGCTTCATATTCGGAGACATTGTTGGTAATATCGTAGTCTAATTTGACAAAGATTTGGGTGTGTGCCCTTCCAAAGATACTAGGAAGATGCCTACTCCAAATCTCTTTTGGTTTGAAGCGTTGTTGAAGTACATTGTCCACATAGCTTCTTCTACTTGAAGAACTTCTTCATCAGGGGAATCAAAGGTCTCCTTTTGATCCTCTATTGGCAACTTTGCTAAGAAATTTGACACAACCCTTCTCTTGATGGATTTTTTTGGAATATAATGGATGTCGAATTCTAACAGCTAACCGTCCACCTGGCCACCTTATCATTCATCATTGGTTGCTGCAGTAGGTATTTTGGTCCGTGTGTGGCAACACATGTACTGTATAGGTCAACAAGTAATGTTTAAGTTTTTTCAACACCCATACTAAGGCAAGGGTAGTTTTTTTTAAAGGAGGATAGCAAGCCTCATATTCAATGAATTTCTAACTCAAATAGAAGATTGCCCTTTCTTCTCCATCAATCTTTTAGGCTAGCGTGCCCCCATTACTGTTGCAGTGATTATGAGATATAAGATGAGTGGAATGCCTGGTTGTGGGGGAACCAACACTAGCAAATTGGAGAGGTAGTCCTTAATCTTATAGAATGCTTCCTGGCACTCCTCATCACATTGTGGTTTGATCCTTTCTTCAATTTCTTAAAGATGGCTTCACATACCATTGTTAACTTAGATATAAAGTGGCTGATGTATTACAATCGCCTGGGAAATCCTCATATATCCTTCATTATTTGCAGCAAAGGCATTTCCTATATGGCTTCGATCTTTAAGGGATCAACTTTGATTCCTCTTAGACTAACTATGTATCCTAATAACTTTCTAGAGGTAACCCCAAATGCACACTTCTATGGATGTAAACACGTGTTATACTTCTTTAATCTTGCAAAGAACTTTCGAAGGGTTGGGACATGGCCTATTCTTTCCTTGGACTTTATAATCATATTGTTCAAATACACATCTGCTTTCTTGTGCATCAAGTCATGTAGTAAGATGGTGGCGGTCCTCTAATATGTTACTCCCAGCATTTTTTTTAACCCGAATGGCATCACGACGTAGCAATAGGTTCTCCAGGGGGTGATGAAAGTAATCTTTTGGCAAGTCTTCCTTGGCTATTTTGGTCTGATAATAGTTGGCATATCCATCCATACATGATAGGATAGCATGCCCAGCGGTGTTGTCAACAAGAACATCTATATGTCGCAAAGGAAAATCATATTTTGAACATCTATATGTGGCAAAGGAAAATCATCTTTTGGACATTCTTGCCCTTCCATCCTTATTAGGAACCTGAACTATGTTAGTCACCCATTGAGAATAACGCGCGACTTTAATGAAACTTGTGTCCAACTATTTCTGGACTTCTTTTATCTTCAAAGCCACTTTAGTTTCATTCTGTGGAGCTTCTGCTTTGTATGTTTAGTTTTCGGATAGAGATGAATCTTATGCTCAGTAATATCTTGATCTATGCATGGCATGTCTTTGTAATGCCAGGAAAAAACATCTATGAATTCCCTCAAGAGCAAAATAAATTTTGTTGCTCCTTGGGAGTGATGAATTTTTCCATTTTAATCTCTCGAGCTTCATTACGCATTTCCAAGTTGATTAATATAGTAGCCTCTGTGATGGAAGTTCAATTCATGATCTTCCATTACTTCAATTAAGTCTTTTGGAATTGTTTCTTCATTTTCATCACTATTAGGAACGAGACAAGTTGTAAGTGAAAGAGTTCACCTTATTGAAATCAGAAATGAGTACAACTAATAAAAATTTTGGAGAAATAAAAGTTAAAGATTGACTCTTAGACTCTATCCTAATTCCATATTAGACTCTCCTAAAGCTACAATGAAAATTCTTCCTTCCTCCCCAACCTTTCAAGCCACTTGCGTGCAGTTCTTCATGCCGGCTTCAATGATGAATTCTGCAGGGTTAAAGCCAGGGTTCATCATGGTGAGGGATAAGACAATAGCGAGGTCTTCTTTATTCCTATATTCTTGCCCGAATAGTATAACAAAAATGTTGTTGTTAGCTAGGTTGATCCAATCTTATATGGAATTGTCTTTGCCCTTTGACGTGAATGCCTCTCCCTCCAATAGTTGGCAATCACTAAATACTTCTAATCTAGGGACCCAAATTCCCTTTTGCTTTACGTAATGGCACTTAGAGAAACCATAAATTGGAAAATTATCTCCTTTACAAAGGAACTTACCATTAAGAGTGCACGGATATGGCTTTACAATGTAATCCTTTAGGTGTCATTTCTTAATAGTGGAATTTCGTGCTTGTTCTTCCTGTCTGGCCTCAACCATTTCTTTAGGAGTGGGTTGCTAACCTAGCCCAAACATATAATTTCTTTGTTGGGTTAAGGGAAATGTGGTCCAACCCTTTGCTTTGCGGTCTACAGCTAGCCCTGGGAAGTATCCCCATCTTTCGAGAATAGTATTCACATTTAAGTTTAAGTAGGGATCGAACTCAAAGGGAACCTAATCCTTTTTCGAGACTACTATTGTTTCAAAGTTGTAGAGTTCTTCGTCATCCTGAACATGCTCTACTTCTAACACTAACCCTTTGTTGGCAATAGTGGTACATAGATTATCTCCTTCAGTGGTGACCAATTCTACCTTTATTAGCATCTTTACTTTCTGGTGTAGCGTAGAAGCGATAGCTTGACATTTGTGAAGCTATGGGTGTCCTAAGAGCATATTAAAGGTAGTTGGGATGTCCAGAACCTAGAATTCCACATTTATTTCAATAGGATCCATGTTAATCAGAAGGATGATAATGCTGAGAACTAATCTCTTCAAGTTATTATATGCTCAGAGATGTGTTAAGGGAGTTAACAGCTGACTTTGCCTAATTCACATCCTCTTTGCAGTCCTTCAAGGGCAGACGTTCACGACTGGGCCATTGTCAACCAGGAAGAGGGGTAAATGCTTCTAAAGGCATAGCACAATTCGATATAAAGCATTGTTTTGTGTTGCACCTCCTGGTAAAAGATCTTCATTGTTGAAGATTGCAGTGCACTTACTAGTGGTGATTGAGGCTATCAGATCCTCAGGTGTGGTGCATGGTGACAAATCAACCTTAGTATTTCCATTTAAAACCGCATGAGCTTCTGTGAAGCTACTATAAGCTATCAAGTTGTTACATCGACTTTAAGTTTCTTCAACTGCTTTAACATAGGATTGACTTCTTTGATTTTTACCCCCTTTTCTTTTTCTAAGGCACGCTATGAGCCATCTTTGGCTTAATATCGCCTGGTTTTTGTGAGATACTGGACTTAGTCTTGGTCTGCCTTTACCACGGAGTTTTCCTTCTCACCTTCTGCCCATAAATCTTCATCGCTCTCTTTATCAAGCCAAAACCCTCCCTGAGTTTCATACTATACACATCTTCTTCATCGCTGTTCCACATGCCACAAGCCTCTAAATGTTGTGCAGGGAGGCAGAACTCAGGCTTTGGTTCATCGATGCTTTGCATGTATACCGAACGATCCCTATCATTTTTTGGATTGTTGTCAATACCAAATATGCCATCATGGTCTCCAAGTGGGAGTTTTGCTGTTGTCAGGCTTTTGAGCAGCCTTGAGCAAAAGAAGTTGTCCTGATTTGAATATCTGCTTTAATTTATTCTTGAAGGTCCAACAATTTCAGTCTCATGCCCCCATGCTGGACGATATTTGCAGTATTTAATTAGATCGAAGGAATTTGCCTACCTTATTGGTTCAGTTTCAAGTTTGATTTCAGAGAGATCAATCATTCCCTTCACTAGTAAATGTTCTAAGGCCTGAGTATAAGTAGTCCCTATGGGGGTGTACATGATGTAGTGGTTTATTGCATACACTTCTTTGTTGGAAGAACAACTGACCTTCTTACCCTTATTTTGGTAGTTAATTTTCTGGCCGCTGCCAGTTGTAGCGGGTGCCTCCCTAACTGGTTCGTCTTCCACCAGCATCCCTACATCCCTTAGTGTGGAGAAATTCTCGAAGGGCGTAAACTACAAGTGCTGTCTATACATGAACTACAAGTTTCTAATAAACAACTTTATCTAATCTATTGTTGGGGGTCAATCGACCATATAAGTGGCCTTTGTCCCCCATCTCAGATTCCCACCACCTCTGTGTCTTTGTCAGTGAAGTAAACCACCCATCTGATTTTCCCCCTCTATTACCTGAAGATCAAGCTGCCTTTGCTAGATCTGGAAAGTTAGTCAAGGAAACCTTCTTTTTCTTCTTACTTAATCAGCTCAAAATCCCCAAGAGTGATTAGCAGGTCAGTATTATATGAATACTTATACAAGCATTGTCTATAAAGATCTTCCTAGTTCATAACCTTGTGTGGTCCACCGCATTGTACCATCTCATAACGTCTTTATCAAAAGTCTAGGGGAATATAATGTAAAAGATGTCTTTGTCAATTCCCTTTAGAGTCATGGCAGTAACAAAGCTCCTCATATAGTAATTGGGGTTTTCAGTTCCATAAAATTTTATGTCCAGCGTAGTGAATTTAGGATGCAATTTTCCCTTTGAGATGGAGCTGAATCCTACATAATCATTAAATTGTTAAACATAAAGAATTCTTTAAGCAATTGCTCTTTATGATCCACTTGTGGATCTGTTGGAGGAGCACTCTTTTCCTCCTCTTCCTCCTTTTTCACCGCCTTTAGGTCTCCCTTATTTTTTTCTCCCTCTTCTTTGCCGTCAGTTTTCTTGCCATGAGGCTCCTTGTTGTGGTTTTGTGAGTGCAGCACCCATTGTCTCCATTTTCTTGTCACTTTTATCCATCCTAGCTTGCATCTTTTCTAGCATCGTTATGATTTGGATAATCTCATTATTGTTCTCAGCCATTGGAATTGATGTTGGATTGGATTTTGATTTAGATTTCGACCTTATCCAAGACCCAGTAGTGGAGTTTACTTAGATTGCTTTCGAGATAGAAGTCTCCTGGTTTATGGACTTTACTCGTACACCCTTTTTGTCTTCTTTATCCTGATTGATAGCGTAAAGTGCTCAGGACTAGCTCATCTAAGTACTTTTACTCCAGGAAAGAAGAAACTAAAGACCTAATGTGAACTATATGACTTATGGACCTAACTCTAAAACTGAGCTCCCATAATGCCATGAATGTAGACCTTAGGGGACGCGAACTTGACTTGACCTACTAATTGGATCCCAATCGGGTTTTAACCAGGCCCAAAACTTACACCCTTATTTTTGACTCTTCACCAAATCCTTATGCATGTAGCTGGACAAACTTCGTTGTTAAACCATAATATATCACGGCCGGATTTTATTAGGCCTAATATGGACTCACTTCTATTCCTAGACATAGACTGTCAGATTCACTTGTTTGTCGTTTCGAAGAAATCGGCTGAGTCATCCCTTTTTTTGTTTTTTTTTAACCAAAATAAATAAACTAAACTAGAATTAGAACCTGTTCGGATTCAAGGTCAAGAGTCCTTTTAGGACTCAATTAGCTTAAAAGCCACTTTGATTCCTAATCCAATTCCTAGACTCAATTTTCCCTAATCCAAGCTCTCCTAAGACTCACAGTATCAATGTATAGTCCTTTGGGCTAAGAAATTTAAATCATACATGGACATATTGCATTCTAATCATACACATTAGTTCCAACCTAGAAAAGAGTTCTCTGTTACAAAGGTTTGGCAAAGTTTAGAGTAGTCCTTCTCGCGACCTGAATGCTTTGTCATCCATTGGGTGCATGGTAAGTCTAAAACATTCAGTTGCTCTCCCGTATCATGTAGATCAGGAAATTATGTCGCTAGTGGGTGAAGTAACAACCTGCCTAGTTGAAAGTTGATTAGATCCACTGAGTGACTAATTACTTTCTCGAGAGGTAATATCAGGGGCCCAGAGGTGGTGTTAACCCTCAGCAAGTAGCACCTTATAATGAGATATGCCTAATGCAAATACAATTAAGATAATTTCCTATATTGAAGTTCAAATCTCACCATCTAAAAAAAAATATCCCCAACAGAGTCACCACTATAAGGACCACTGACCCCGAGGAGCCCATCTCGGGAGCAATTCCTGCACGAATGGTCAGACTCACTTGCTAGATACTTTGTTTTTAGAAGCAAGTTTAATTTTTATTTTTATTTTTAGTAACAGTACAGTAAACAAAGTCAACCATATCCTAGTAAACTGGTCGGGTTCCTATGCCAGAGCCAGGTCCAGTTTCCTGGCCTGGACTATGCCAGTAGCTTTAGCCTAGCACAAATCAGTATATAGGTCTGACCTGGGAATTCTGCTGGGTTCATGGGCCAGCTCCGAGCCTGTATTCTAGTTTAGACACGTCCTACCATCAGGGTCCAACCCATCCACCCAATTTCAGAAGTGCAAAAAGAGGAAATAGGTGAAATAATAAGAAAAAGCATTAGACTTTAACTAATAGAATAGCCAATGAATTTTTAAGAGAAACTTATAAATTAATTATACTCTTCAAAGGGAACCATAAACAATAGGGAAAACCAAAAGGGACTGTTCATTTGCTTTAAAGAGGTTTTCAAAAGGTCCCCGATTAATCCCCAATGTGGGGATCATCTTAACTCCATGGACTAAAACCAAGCATACAAATTTGGGGCAATGGTACGGTGATTTGAAGGAATGCATCATGTCACCGCCCGTTATCACTGATGGAGTCTACAAATCAACAAATAAAATCAAAGCGTACTCATACGATCATACAGTCATGCAGCAGGTTACATCTTTACCAAATTGCAATCAACTAAATTAAATGAAAAGAAATAAAGAGAAAGGGAAAAAGGTTGTAAAATACGCCCTCAGCATAACCCACTTGAATCTTCTAGGAAACCAACCGAGTGATGCTCTCTTGAACTGATAATTAATTTCACTCACTAAACTCTGACTCTTTCTCCTAGGAAAAGAATCTTAAAGCTCTCCTCTATATTTCCTCACACCTTGTTTGTCACTTTTTATGATTTTACGGCAACATGTCATTCTAATGATTTTCTATCATGCCTCTAACAAAAGGCAACCCCTCTTTTGTAGTGTTAAGGAGATTATGTGAATCAGCCTAGGAAAAAGGGACCTAGTCATGCTCCCATTAGGCTTAATCTAAACAGGTTGACTTAGTAAACTAGAATTCTAACTAATTAATCAAAATAAATTAACAAACTAGAAGTCCAGATGCAGAAAACTAATTCTACTGAGGGTCGGTTTAATAAGCCTAACTAGAACAGGACTTGGTAAAGTAGAAAGAGAGGTTTTGGCCAAGAGCCTAGCTGAGTACTTAATACTCTACTGGGCCCTTGAAAGAGCAAGTTGAGGTGTTATTTTTGTCATTGGGCTAATAAAAATATGATGCCATTTTTGGTCATGTTCACCACTACAAGTGAATGGGTGTTGTAGTATAGATGATCGATGGTGAGAAGATGGGTATGATGGAGATGATGATAAGAAGGTGAAGAGGCTAGGCATTGGAGATAAATGGGTAGGCATGAAGGATATGCTGATGATGGTGAAGAAATTTGATGGAGTGCTGCTAGGGTCGTGTGGTGATGGTAGGTGTGAATAAGGAGGAAACGTATGGATTTTTGAGAGGTGGTGGCATGAAGATGTATAATCGATAGGTTAGGTGTGAGGTGTGGGTTTTTTTTTTTTTTTTGTTTATAACATCATTCTACTAGGGTTTTCCTCTTTGAACTCCTTCTCTTTCAAGTCTTCTCGTTTCTCTTCAATTAGGAGTAATAATTTTGTATCAAAGTCTTTCTCACGAAGATTATATTGAATTACCAATTAGTCCTTTAAAAATTTGCTAAGCAAAATGAAGTTTTGAATTGGATTTTATCTAACAAACACTAAAAAATAAGGACTAGCTTCATTGACTAAAAATATGAAAGAGTACCATCACCTAATGATGCGACAATTTTGCTAGTCAAACAAGCACATTTCACTTTGTTGGTTGACTTAATGGTCAATAATATTTAAGAATTCACAACTTTCTTTCAAAATGGAGTGAATTAACTTGATCATACTAATTACTAATTCTCTTTAGATCTTACACTAATCAAGTTTAAGAATGTGATTATCAAAAGACCACCCAATTCACAACCATTCTCAAGTGATTATTAAACCAAGTTTTATCCTAGTTTTCCAACGCTGATCATCACCTTTGAGTACTTTAATCTAGCTTCTAACATACACCTAAGAAGTTAGCCAAAATATCTCACAATAGCAATCAAAATTCAAGGATTACATTGAAATAACCAAGCGAAATTTCAAAGTGCAAAAATTTTAAACTAGTAAAATCAACAACACCGTATGGTTTAGCAACCATATATCAAGAAAACTACTCACTCATGTTCAAATTCAACCCAAAAAAAAAAAAACATCCAGAAACCATAAATCTATCGAGAATAGAAAATGAAGAAGCATGGAAGAGAAGGTTACTTATTCTTGAAGCCTAGTAGATGATTTCTCAATCAACGTTAGAATTTTTCAAACTTGGCTCGATCTTCGCTCCTCCTCCTTTCAAGCTCCCAAAAATGGTGGATTGTGGGCATGAGGAAGATGATGGATGATGATGGATAAGATGCTAACGAAGGGAGTAAAACAGAGCTTTTTTATCATTGAAATCAATGCTATTAATGTCCAAAATGCATGGAACACAAACAGCGGCGAAGAAAACTAGTTGACTTGGGGAGAGAGGCTAACTACAACCAGTTTACAGGAGACTCCATAGACCCTAGTCTCTACCATGGCTAGGCTGTGGTGGCCACAACCTAGGCTGCTCCTTTGTTTGTCATACTGCTTCTTCCTGGATCCTACTGCATTATGGTACTGACCATGGTATGCCTGTATTAGGGGTTTGGGCCTCTTTTGCTAGCTTCTTTGCTCCACTAAGCCTCCAAATCATCATTCTACTCACATGCTTTAGGCTCTAAAGGTCAACATCTATAAACATTTCTTAAACAAGAGAAACCCAAGCGTACTAGTATAAATAATGGCATAAATCATAAAATTAAACATATTAATACCCTAAAATGACTCCCAAACATTTAAATCATCCATGAAAATATGACGCTTCTCACCCGATGCCTAGATCTTTGCTTGTCCCCAAGTAAAGCTAAACTCAAGACAAACTGACTGGGGCAGATACATCTAGGATTCAAATGCACAACAAGCTCCTCAAGCTAGGCAACCCATAGCAGATCACAAGCAAGAATATCAATCAATGAAAACTCAAATAGTATGAGACAATAAGCTCGATATCAAACTTGATCAACCCCCAAAAAACCACAAACTAGATCATATAGGCACATAAAATGAATAGAGCCAAATGGGCTGGTAGAACCTCACTTTTGGGAAAGATGGAGCATTCCCACACATGTATTTGAAATATAGCATACGTACACTTAAGACTGACTCCAAATATGCAAACTACCGTAGGCTTGCCAAAACTCTCAATTCTCCAGCACTAATGTGCAATGTGCACATAACAATCAAGATGACTTTACATGGGTTGAAATAGAGGTTCAAAGGTTAAGGGAAAAGGGTAGACTAACAAATTTAGCCAATGTGAAATTTAGGTATTGTGGACCTAAAAGCCAAAGACGAAGGGCAAAACCAAACAAGGCACCCATAAACGCCTAAAACGGCATCTGTATTTTAATTGCCCAATGACGAATAATAATACCCCAACTATGCACCTAGAAACCCAACAAATTGATAAAAAAATAAATAACAAATAAAAATAATCAGAGTCCAATAAATGGAATGAGCACTAAGGAGGAACATACGGATAGGCCGGCCCAATTGGCTAGCTCAGTTGAACCGGCCGGTTCTCCAATAGGGAACCCAGCCAAGTTCCCTCTGTCACAAATCCAGAAATTAAGTCTACTAAATTAGTCCTAGTTCTAGTCCTATTAGTCTGTCACATCTACATTAGTCAGAGTCCTATTTAAATTAGTGAACCAATTAGGACTAACTCTAATAAGACCAGGAGTCGTTCTTCTTTTCCTAGAGTAAGTCGACCTATTCAACTGCTGTAAGGGGGGTTGCCACCAGGGGTTAGGGCATCAGAACGTCCTCAGTCAATTGGCATCAATTAAGTAGCAGAAACATTTGCGTCAATGTGACTGGCATTATGAGAGAACTAAAAAAGTTGCGAGAGATTTGGGGTAGAAAGGTACTAAAAATTAGAGAGGTGAAATCCTGAGCTTTCGACTAAGTGTATTGAAACTTGAATCAAAAATCATAGGTAAATTAGCATCAATCAAGCAATAGAAAAATTGGCGTCAATTAGACCAGCATCGTGAGATAACTGAAAAAATTGCAACAGATTTCTGATGGAAAGGTGCTAGAAATTAGAGAGGTGAAATCCTAAGTTTTCCACTAGGCGTATTGAAGCTTGAACCAGAAAAGGTGTCACTTTGTTGGGTTCCCACGTAAATCAGGTGGATTATCCTAAGGATAAAATTTCTATCTTTCTGCTACTCTACTGCTTGATCTTCCTTTTATTATTTTTTATCACACAATTGCTAAAGATGTAATCTTTAGGAAGTTGCCCACCCACTATGATTTGGTTACTTTTGTTCTTGTTGGACTAAAAATTATGCCGTTTTGGATCATTAATGTTATCTCGTACTAATTTGCTGCATGATTGTGTAATAGTGTGATTAAAGTTCTAACTTCCCATATTCAATACTAGGGGTAGTTAGTGATGACAGGCGGAGATATGATGCACTCCATTACATCACCATGCCATTGCCCCCGAATCTAAATCCTTGGTTCGAGACTAAGGAGTTAAGATGGTCCCCACACTAGGGATCGCTCAGTGGCCTTTCGAAAACTTTTTTGAAGCAAAGTCAATTGTCCCTTTGGTACCCCTTCAGCCACCCCTATCACTTGAGATTTGCTTCGAAACATGACTATGGTTAGTAAGTCTTTCCTAAAACTCACTGGCGACTCTACTAATGATTTAATTGTGTTTATCTTTTTATTCTTTTTTATTTTTTATTCGGCAAAATAGTTCTAATACAGGACAGTGAAGTTGTATGCAAACTAGGCCCTATACTGACCTAGGAACTTGACCAGGTTCCTGGATGAGGTAGGCTGCCCTATTCCTAGAACAGTTAGTAGTCATTGTTAAGGATCAAGATCAGGTCACTAGGCCTAATTATATCCCACGAACCTAGTTGGGTTCCTAGATCAAAATATGGACCTAGTTTCCAAATTCGCTACTGTGGATCTACTAATTTCTGATTTCTATATAAAAACTAAAAATTAATAGTTAGCTTTGAAAATAAATACAAATAAATACCCAACAAACAAAATCAAACCTTTCTTGGGGCACAGCGACAGAGGATAGGTCCCCCAAGGTCATTAATCCTTATAGTGACAACTCCACTGATGACGGTTTTCTTAAAAGTGGGTAAGATTTACAATACAATATGGAAATCATTTTAATTACACTTGCATTAGGGGTCCTTTATTGAAAGATGCTTCTTTCACCGTGTTAACAACGCCTCTAGGTTACCGTGCTATTAAACCTCGGGAGATCAACTGGTTAACTCGGTAGGTCCAGTAAACCCTTTTGAGCATGCATTGATTCACCCACTCATGACACACTTCCAATCCACAAGACTTAAGGAAGCAATCGACTTAGGAATAATCAAGCCTTCACCTGTGAGTCAGCTCGGACCTTGATTGGCAGTTAACCTTGCACCTTAACCGAGTCTTGATTTGGGAGTTACTTGGGGTTGACTGAGTCTTGACTTGTAGTCAACTTGGGCCTTGACTTGAAAGTTAATTTGGGCCTCGACTGGGTCTTCACTTGAGAGTCACTTGGGCCTCAGCTTGAGCGATTGATTTGTGTTGTTTAAGCATGGTTGATATTGCGACACGTTTTTTCACTTCTTATCATCTTGGCTTGTCATGACATCAACATAACTTGTCAACTTGTCAACTTGACTTGTCATGTTTGTCACATTGTTGACTTGACTTGTCATGCTATCAACTTAACTTGACATGTTTGCCGCATTGCTGACCTAACTTGTCGCGCTATCAACTTGAGGCCTAATCGGCAAGTTGTGTCAATTGTGAACTGTGAAACCTACCTTTGTTGACATCTCAAGCCCCCCCCCCCCCAAAAAAACCAGTTTTGGACTAACTTATAAAGTTGTTAACTCGTTGGACTCTTGACAAAAAGATTATGTTAAATTGTATCACTTAATATAGTGTGCCTACTGAATTATATATGACAATTTAGTTCAAGGAGGTTGTCAAGTGTTCCAATGACCTTTTTTTTATTAGGTTTTCCATACATTAGAGTTTGATATCAGCAAACCTAGAGCATGCAATTTGTTAAGACAACTCAGCCCATTTTTTCACTTGAAGTGCAATCCATGAGCCCTTTCTTTAGAGTCGGTGGAAGTATACCCAGGCTAGGTGCCCTAAAATTTGCCTTTAAAAAGTCTCATTCTGAGATACCTTGCAAGTTGAAGCTAGCCTTGGGGAAATCAAACGACGAACAGCCGCACACCCTCTCCCCACCCCCCCCCCCCCAAAAAAAAAAGCTAACTCCTTTCTTCTTTTCTTTTTTGAATCTTCTTTCTTTATTTCACAAGTAGTCTTTTCAATTAGGCATTGAAGATGACCAGAGACCACCATGATTCATCGAAAGCAACGCCTAAACTCAGATATTATGATTAGACCTTGGTTCTATCATTAGATATTGCTTCAAGATTTCACCTTTCTTTCCTTTTTTTCCCCCTTCCTATCGGCTTCCTTTGATACTTTGACATGCTCAGGGCAATAGAATAAGGGCAAAAGTTTCCTCCTTTTGCCTCACTCTTTTCTATGCACTTATTTATTCTTTTCTTCTTGAAATTTACAACTCTTTGGGTACTTTGTAAAACCTATCACTAACTCCTTTTGTCACTTTATTGATATTGATAAAAGATGATCACTTTGGGTAAATTAACAGTCCCAAATGTAGTAGCCTCCAAGGTGTTGAATTGCTTCACTATTTGCATGTTGTTCGTCTTATTACCATTTTTTACATGTACGGTATGGTGATATGAATAGAACATGATTGACTATCTCACAGACATTTTTATTTCTTGCTTTCTCTATTTAGTGACACGCCACGTTTCCTTTTTGTTTCTGACATAGAATTGGACAATCATGATTTGCTCCAATCGCAAGACCACAACGTCTTTATGCTTATGGAATAATCATTTTGATTGCTTTTTGCCTGTTCTTGCTTGTATTATCATGGCATCATGCTTATTTATTTGTATGCCAAGACTACACTTTTTTTTTTGGTTGCATCAGTATTGCCTCCCATGTAAGTTGGTAAGTAACTCAAGAACCACTGCTAATGCAGTTGACTGCTAGACCTTTAAGGGTTTTAGTGGGAAACCCACATGCTAATGGTGCCAAGACATGAACACTACTATGAATGCGGTTGAACATTAGACCCTTTTGGAGACTATTGTGAAGAACTTACACATTATAGTAGAGTGAAGACTTGAAGGCCACTTGTGAACACAGTTGGCCACCAAACCTTTTAGGGTCTAGAACGAGATAACCATAAGCTATAGTGGTGCCAAGACATGAAGGCCACTGCGAATGCAATTGACTATTAGACCCTTTTTGGGGACTAAAGGGGTAAATCCACACACTATAGTGGTGTAAAGACTTAAACGTTACTTATAAACGTGGTTGACCACTATACCTTTTGGGGTCTAAAATGGAATATGCACACGCTATAAGTGGTGTGAAGACTTAAAGGCCACTTGCGAACACGGTTGACCGCTATACCTTTTTTGTCTAAAACAGGATACCCACAGACTATGGTAGTGTCAAGGCATGAAGGCCAATGTGGATGCGGTATACCACTGGATCATTTTTGGGTCTAATATGGAAAACTTAAATGCTATGGTGGTGTAAGGACTTGAAGGCCACTTGTAAATGCAGTTAACAGCTATTCCTTCTGCAGTCTAGAATGGAATGCCCACACATTATAAGTGGTGTGAAGACTTGAAAGCCACTTGCGAATACGACTGACCACTAGACCTTTTGGGTTCTAGAATGGGATACTCACATGCTATAGTGATGCCTAGACATGAAGGCCACTATGAATGCCATTGGCCATTGGACCTCTTTTGGGGTCTAAAAACCCACACGACATAGTGGTACAATCAACAAATAGCAAGTTGGCGCTAAAGAACTATCATCTTTTGATTTTTCTCCTTTTCTTTTTTATTTTTGTTCTGCTTTTTATTTGATTGCATGATTTTCTACTTACTAGCTATCTCTTTTTAGAATACTAACTTCACCCTCTTTTTCAAGTAGTTCCTAATGGTGCACTTCAGGGAATTTTAGCAAAATGACAAGCTTCTTCTCTCCATCATACTTAGGGAGGATGTTAAGCCTGATTCGGGGACCATTTTCCTTCTTCATCGTTTTGTACGTAGGCTTAAAAGCTAGCCAAGTCACTACTATAGAGCAATCAATCTTTCCTGCAGAGTTGCCGCTGCGATTAGATAAAGGCGCACAAGATAGTTCTAAAGCCTATTTACTTCAAAGTATGCAACATGACAAATCTAGTCTAATTATTAGGTTCCTTATGCGTGGAGGGCAGATCATCTCAGGGAAGTCACTATAGAGGGCAAACATGAGATTTGATGGAGAACTAAATTGCATACCCCGGTACTGTGAGTGGACAGAGCATGCCCTTTTTTTGTTTTATGCTACACTTGAGAACTTTTCAAGGTTTGAAAAAACTGCTTTGTCATTTTGTCACCATCAGTGGTGGTATTGTTTCACGTTTTAATGAAGTTGCAACATGTTTCAAGTTGCCTTTTCCATCAAACTAGTGGAATAAAGGAGGTTGATAACCGTGAGGCTCACGATGATCATCGATCATCTTAGTTAAGACTTGATATATAGGTGAATTCTATGCGAACCTCCTGCTAATTGTATCTTGACTGCATTTGCAATCAAGCCTTGAATTTGTTCGATCATCGACCATGAAGACCAGTCATTGTTAGGCTTGCCTCCTTTCTTTGGTTGCTCCTCCTCGTCATAGGTTTCATGTGATTGGGATCTTTTTTTCTTCCTCTTCCCTTTCAAAGCCTTTAGTGAAGGACTCAACTGACCACTTTTGACTTTAGTCAGGTTGGCAATTTTTCCCTCATGATGCTGGATGTGTGCTTCTTTTTTCATTCTACTTAGGAGTTTCATGACCTTCACGTTAGCTAACTTCTCTTCCTAATGGGTTGTACCTGTCACCATAGTCGGCATGACATTGGTTTTTGAGGACTCAGCTTTAGTTTCTAACAAGGAAACCCCTTTCGGTTACGATAAAGAAGAGTTATTATTGTAGTAAACTTCCACTTCACATATTGGAGATTGAAGCTTTGTCCGGCTCATGAACTTCATCCATCACATAACAGACTTTTTGCTTCATCTTCAAGTCTTAGAGTTGAAGTGTCGGTGTCACTATTTGCTTCGTGACTATCGCTGTAGCAGGTCTTACCTTGCTTCTTGTCTCCATTCTATGGCTTCATCTGCAAGATATAGCGTCAGCTTCATAGAATATGAAGAGAGAGATCTAGTGATGTTCTTCTTTAAATTTGAGATTAAAAGTCTTGATTTTTAGAGAAGGAGATGAAAAGCAGAGATTATCCCAATAAATGTGACAAAATTTTTAGCCATCAAAAGGTGAACAAATGTATTTTTGTATTGATATTTGAATTTTACGTATAAATCTCTTACTATTTGTTACAAAATAACAAATTCAATCCTCTGATTCAATCTCTAAAATGAATGCTCGATCTTCTGGGTACTAGGCACATCCTGTGCTTGTTCTCCACCACAAAGTGATCTTCAATTGCTTCCTTAAACCTTGATTGCAAGTAATACTTCCACCCCTCAAATGAGGGGTGGGAGGATAGAGTCTTATTTATAGAGGACAATTTTAACTTCTCCTACATTCGCAATTAGGATTCAACTTGAAATAATCTAACTTAGGAGTTTATGTCCTGATTTGTTGATTTGGCAATCTATTGAGGTGCCAATTTGACTATTAAGCTAGACCAAGGTGCTTGACCGTCAACTATGCTGTGATTTAAAAATCATCAGGCCTTGACTTTCAAGACAGCTTGGACCTTAATTTGATAGTCAACCTTAGCCTCAACCAGGCTATGACTTCGGAGTTACTTGGCCAAGACTGCGCTTTGACGTACTAGTCAACTTAAGCCTTGACTTGAGCGTCAACTTTGGCCTTAAACCTGATCTTGACCTAGTAGCCACTTGGGCCTTGACCTAAAAGTCTTTCTTTGCTTGGGCCTAATTAAATGAATTAACCTACACAATTAATGTAAATTTATTTCTCCATATGGCATACAATTCTTTGCCTACACATACCTTAGCAAAATGAGAGGGCTAACTTCTTGAATTGCTTGGTAACACTCAAGTGTGCCTAAGTGGACTTATGTAATGTTTTTGGTGATTAAGTAATGCAAAACTTACCCCTCCCCCCCCCCCCCCAAAAAAAAAGGAGATAGAGAACCACACCTTAAACAATGTTAAGAGAACCAAACTGCTGATCGATCCAGTTGGAGGGGTGGGTCAATCGGCTGAACTGGTAGGACCGCTTTAAACCAACTAACTCGATTGACCTTTAATCCAAATTAGACCAGGCATGACCCAGGTAACCCCATCAAACATATAGCCAACAAACAACCTTGGTTTTCAAACTTAACGAACTTTTTAAATATAAATCCTGCTATATTCTATATGAATTAACAAAATCTTATACAAACATACATATGTGTGTGAGTACACACACGCGCACACACAGGTACATATATGTACACATATAAAAGATATTATGCATGATTTGTTTTTATGCATGGAAAAGTTTTTTTTTTTTTTAAAAAAAAACCCTAAGTAAACCCTATTACAAAATTAGCTACGAGGATTTTTGCCTGGCATGAGATGACCCACGGCAGACCAATTCCAACCGGTCCGGCCCACACATCAAAAGCCAGGGAAAAAGAGAGATTTGTAATTAAATACGAGAGAAAAGGAGCTTGAAAGGAAACCCCATTGATTGACTCTCCGCCGCCGCCTCGCTACCAACTTTTACCAATAAATGACCCCCACACTCTCTAGTTCTCTTATTTCCCCCACGAGTTTTCTACTCTTCAGTGTTGGTTGCGACACTCGGTGTCCATCAGTGTCTGGGACTGTGCACTCGTCGGTGCCAGAAAAGGCTCTCCAAAAGCACTTTGTTTCTATTTTTTTCAATTTTTTGGGAAAAAGTTAGGTAGAACCGCAATTTCCCTAGATCTTTGATCCACTGGGTTGTTTGGTTTTGACCAGTTTAAAGCGGTTCCACAGCTTGAACAATTTCGCACGTTTTTTGCACTGGTGGTCAATGCAGGTTCCCGTCGAACTGGTTGGACCGGCAAGACTGGTTCTCGTAACACTGACCTTGCGGAGATTGCTCACGCAAGTAAATTTATCTGGTTCCCGACAAAGCAAGATCATCAGAAATTCAGAATTGACCCTCTTAACTCTGAGGAACAGATATCATGGTAGTGCCCATTGATTAGAGCTCGGCAGACAGCTAGACATGCCTGTCTTGGTGGACCTTACTTTCAAATAAAAAATTTTTAATAAAAATATTAAGGAGCTTATTCACTTATATTACATGTAAATATCAATTTGACTCAAATGCAAGCACACCAGTTAGGTGCATGCCTAACAAGAAATATATACTAGTCAGTCTTTCACCCAAGTATGTAAGGCTCAAACTTTTAAAGTTGTATTCGTAACAGCTGCCGTCATCTGTTTAATATTCATCGCCATCATCAACCTTGTCATTGCAGTATGGCATCATCCACCACCATATCGTTAGCACCACCATTGCCGTACCATTGTTACCATCACTCCACCCTAGATTTGCCATAATCCACCATCATCTGCCTTGTTTCTTGCAGGTTTACGGCCCCTTATCTTCTCTAATCTTTGCTAGATCCACCATTGGCACCATTAAAGACAGAAAGTGACTCATCAGCCGGTCAAGAACTATGGGTCAAACCACGCGGGTTTCCTGGTTGAACCACTTCTCGATGGTCTTCAACAGTGTCAGTGGCAAGCTGGGTTTGTGTGCATTTCTGGACCACAGCTTGGTCCGATTTTAAGTTGAAACTGTCAGATTGGCTGGTCCCGTCTGGCTCCCGTAAGATTGTAGCCAAGTCATCTTGGTGAACAACTTTCGCCTTTTTCCTTTTCTCCATAACTAACAAACCTTCAGTGACCCTGACATCAGATATCTGCAATCTCAATCCGTATTCAGTTTCTGCACAGCCCAAGTCAGACTCGCCTCCCGGTCGGATGCTTCTGAAGTTAAAGTTCGGACACAAAGAACTTTGGATAAAGACCGCTGAGGCATCAGCTTTTACATAGTGTGTTGATGGAATGCTCACTCTTTCAGTATTTGCAGGATCAGAGCAAGGGATACCAAGTTCAGTCTGAATTTTTCCTTTCAGGGTTGCCATCTTAGGTTTCTCACCATGAACGAGGATCACATGTTTAGGGTTAAGAAACTTCACAAGATCCATAATTCCTTTGCTGTCCGTGTGAGCGCTAAATGCGAGCTGATGAATCTGCACATTATTAATCCCTATCAATAACAATGAAATACTTTCCTTTTGTTGAATCCAAATTTAGAAGGGAGGGGGGGAAAAAAAAAAAGGCCAAACAGAAAGACAAGGGATGTCCATGTTATTTTATCCCATGGAGGCAACCCGCAGAGTGGATTAAAGATTTGATAAGCCAACAACATTGCAAGAGAAGCTTAGCCAAAGTAAGCAAATCACTCCTGGTTACGGAGATTAGAATTCTGCTGGATGCATCTGCAATCTAGATATTTCTTTTTACAGAAAAGTGGGTAAAAGAAGAATTAGATAATAAGTTGTAATCTCTTTCTCAACTGTCATTGCTAAACTGAGTTTCCTTAACTAGTTAACCTCCAGATGTTTACAAGATCACAACACCTAACAACTTAATCAACTTACAAAATAGCAAATAACTGTAATTGTTCTGTTTATCATGCTCCACAACTGTCCTGAGCAAAGACAGAGAATCAATCCACAGTTTAACTGAACTTCATGCAAAATCCCAATTTATATTCAATGCCGTTTCAACTCTAATTCCCCCATAATCTCTCCCAATGCTTCTCCACAAAGGGTATGCACATAATCTTGCTTGGTTAAATCAGGAAACAAACATTTGAGGTATACTTTAAAAGGGAACTCATATAATGTCACCGGCGATACCATGATAAAGATTCTGATACAGAAAAGAGGGATGATGAGCCTCTTCTTTTCCCATTATTTTGCACATTCAGATTTCTACATAATCCACCAAATTTCAGATTTCTCCACATTATTAGGAACTTTTTTGCCAAATATAATGTGCAATCTCCTTCAGATTTGTACATATTTCAGATTTCTCCTCATTTTAAAGTTCTCCATATTCCAGATTATAGCTTCTAGATCTTACTTACTCAACATAATATATAATAATAAATGTTTGTTAGGCTCAATGCATCATGAAGTGAACTTGATTTAAGGGCGTTTAAAACCAGTTAATCTAAATTTAATAGTACACCACTCTGGTTTCATGCCCAGGAGAATATCCATATACAGTTGCTGGCTTCTTAAACTGTACAACTTCTGTTCAGTCTGCTCCATTATCCCTTCTAGGTTCTAGCGTCAACTCAACATTTGGTTGAAAAAAGAAGTCAATATGATTTATCCTGCACCATTCACTCAACAAGAAAGTGGGTTTAATTTCTATTCAACAATAAAAAACAAGAAACTACTCTGAGATACCCCACTTTCCGTGGAAATAATTTTTAGGGGACCACGTTATTATTCTGAAGTGCACAGTATTGTTAGGTAATCATTACGAGGGTACTTTCCGGCGACAAATGAGTAAGTGACGATAAGTTTTCGGTGGGTATTGCAATTTTAATTTAATGTTCCAATTATAACCTTCCTAAGAGAGTTGAGGTATAACAGTAAACTGTTTGAGTTAATACCTCCAGTCTCTCTCCTCCCCTAATTGCCCATTTCCCTCACCTTCAAAGCCCTCTCTTCTTCTGCACTCCAGAAGAAGGCCATTGAAGTAGGGGAGTAGAACGTAAGTATTAAAAAAAAAAAGAAAAATTGGTTTGTTTGTTGTTGTAAATTGTTAAGCAATGTATTTCTCTCACCTTCAAAGTTTCCTTAGTTTTGCATAATCCTCTTTTGTTTCGAACTCTCTCTGTTTTGTTAGCTTACTCTGTTTTGTTTCGAACTCTCTCACCTTCAAAGTTTCCTTAGTTTTGCATAAAACATTTCTCTCACCTTCAAAGATGGTCTTCAAATTTCAACTATGGATTTTGGATTTGAAGCAGAGATAATGTTTGGCGTTGAAGAAGAGAGAGACAAAAGAGGATGAATTAATTTTGAGGGTGTTTAGAATTCTGAAGTTTGAGAGTTAATTACACACTTGCTTACACTTCGCGGGTTTTGATAAGGGCATTTATGTCATCCAATAAACGCTCATCAGCACTTACCTATTTGTCACCGGAAAGTACCCTCTTAATAACTACCTGACAATACTGTGCACCTCAGAATATATTCTGATAACATGGTCCCCTAAAAATTATTTCCACAGAAAGTGGGTACCTCAGCAGTTTTTTGAATAAAAAAGGCCGATATCAAAATTAATAATTCATCCATTTCAGCTAAAACATCTGAAAAAATCAATTAACTTTGACAAAGGAACCATAACAAGTTCCATAACTTGGGTTAAAACTGTCGTGATCATGATGTTCCTAGGGGTCTTTGCCTAATATCAATTAGATAATTCTGTATCATCCTCCAAAATGTAACGCTTAAGATTTCACATTATAACCACATACACTAATAGTGTTCGATGAACAAAAGCTCAAAGCAGCAGGAGTTCAATACTCCACTCTGGAACCTGAAATTCCCATGACAACAATGTCTGCAAACTATAAACCACTTCTACAATTCTCGCTTAAGGTATCAGTGGGAAAGTAAACACACAAAACACAACATGACAGCTCATCCTGTGTATATCTAATCATTATGATTATCAAGTTACAAAGAAAAGAACGGTGGCCAATCATCAAGATTGATGACATAAGCCCACTGCAAAGACTCTTCTGGTATGCCAAAAGTGATGTTATGCAGTTAGCTGTTTTTCATGAAAATAAAAATAGGGGCTCATACCTAGTAAATGTCGTCTAGAGTCTAAACTTTAAAGAATTCATAGGAATTATCTATGATGTCTCTATGCATTCCTACATAACCTCAGGGCTGCTAGTTGATGTCTTTAAGTGTCCTAAAATTCGTGGGGGTTGTTATCCATTCAAATCAGAGACGAGATTTTAATGGTCAAATTCAATTGAAGCAGTTTTGAGCGTCTATGCAACAGGCTTCTCTAAGCTCTGTACAAACCCTTGAATTCATCAGTGTACATGACAATCGCCCTAGATTATGCCCCTTCGGACCCTTTGGACTCGGGTATAAGTGTCTATTACGAATACATGTCTTGGCAGTGCACTCAACTATTTCAGACTACTTTGTAGTGTAATTGTCGTATCCATGTCTGCAGGTTGAGTCATGGATTCAAAATGTTGCCAAACCGTAACGAAACGGCTGCATTGGAAAGGTTTTGGAGTTTGTCGAACCGCGTTTTCATGCCGCGATAGCCGCGACATGGAGCGCGATTGCCATATTAGAGCAATTTTGCCGTACTGCTACCGAAACCAAAATCAAGACCGAAACCGCGTTTTGAATCCTTTTGAGTATGAGACACCAGTACACAAGGGTTGCTGAAGCAAATAGTCTGCATAACATAGCGGCCACACCCCAGGTAAAAGCAAAACCATCATCTCCAAAAAAAAGAAGGGCAATTCATAAGCAGAAGATGGAATGGAACCTGGCATCGGACATCGATCTGGGTATTCTGATCCAAATCTATTTTTGTAGGCTTGCCAGACATTAATTTATGTCCAATAGTTCCAGCAACACAATACCTGGAATAGATATGGAATAATCAGTATTAAGGTTAATGATAAGCTATATACAAACAAATGACAATATTAAGGTCCAATATACAAAAAGAAAATGGAAAATACAAAAAGTCTTTGAAGAATATTATGTACATAGATTATTCCCAAATATCAAAAGATTGTGTTCGATGCATGGTTATATTAAGGTTCGATGCATGACGTTATATTGTTATCGCCTCCTTTTCTACTTGGGTGACATCCCCTTTTCTCTTATTAATACATATCATTTGATCACTCATCAGGGAAAAGCATAGTCACTTGCCCGCCACCCTTTGAAATGTCCAATGATAATATCAACCTAAACGTAAGATGATCTTACACGATGGTTCATATGCACTTCTTAGGCACTACTAGGAATGCTCCTCAATAGATCCTAGTGTACTGTTTCACCCTCAATCAAGCAAAAGATGACATCCTGAATGATCTTTAAGGATTGCAAATTCATATACTACTACAATTTCATGAAGAGTTGCATGCAAAACCAAATCTCACATCCGCTGGTAGCGGATTCCTTAATAAGCTCAGGAAAAACATATGTAGCAATCATTATTTATAGCGCTAGCATAGCTTCTTGACAAAACTGCAATTTTTTTAATATATTCATAAGTCTAATAGAACATGCACGGTATCATTCTTAGTGCTCCGATACATAATGGAACTTTTAAATAAAACAAAACAAAATCAGCCAAGGAATTCCCAAAAAGTTGCTGCATTTCATCCTTGACTATCTATAAAACTGAATGCAAAGAGAGAGAAACATACCCAGGCAAAGTGACGAGGTTCTTTTCTGACGTTGCCCAGTGCTTGAAGACCTCAAGTGAAAAACCACCATTTATCATCCCAGGTGTTGCAAAAAGAACACAAGGCCCAGGAGCATTTATTAAAGAACGATCAAAATTGCATACTGCAACGGAAGGCTGAAAACATAAGTTGCACAGTAAAGTTGAGCTAGTAAATTGTGCACTTAAAAACTCATGGCTTTTAACTCTTATTGACAGCACCATAAATAAGATTTGTCCGTCCAAGAATGGGCCCACAAGCAATACCAAAATGACAAATCACAAAGGTGTAACTGAACCAACCAACAAGGAATAATGCTTAAGAGGCAATTTAAAAAGGAATAAGGCAATTCGATGTTACAAGAATTGAGCAAGCAAAACAGATGAGCTGAGTAGGGGAGACTTCCATTGCAAGGTCTAAGACAGAAAATTTCATCAACAAAAGCAACAACTTTTCATGAACAAGAGAAAAGGCCCAGCAGGCATGCAAACTAATAGAGGCAAAGAAAGCGACTGTATGTAACAACAGCTAACATGCAATCTTTAATCCTGAAACATTCCACAATTCCTCTCCAAATGTCAGAACCATACACAAGATAGCCAAATATGCACACTTTAAGGGGCCTTCCATCTCCTGGCATAATTACTTGGATGTACACAAACAGAATCTGGAGAAATCAACTCCAGTCCCACTACTCCCAACCCCTAACACCCTGATGAAAACAGACAGCAATCGCACCATCTTGGATTAAAAATGTGGCCAAACCGCGATGGAACGGCCACGTTGGAAAGGTTTTCGAGTTGGACGAACCGCGTTTTCATGCCGCGATAGCCGTGATATGGAATGCAATTACAGTATTAGAGCGATTTTGCCATATCGTGACCGCAACCACATTTTGAATGCTTGGTCTTATCAATATGCATTTTGGTTGCTCATTAAACCAAAAATCAAAGAGAAAAAGAAAAGATAAGAGCACAGAATGCCCAAATCTAAGTTGGTACCTATCCTGCCAAGGCACGTGCTCTTCTTTTTTCCTTTTTTTTGGTTTTGGGGGGGCTTAATCTAAAAAAGCCCGCCTGAGGCACGCTTAGGCGCGCCTCGGCGTGAAGCTACCGGGTCAACACCTCGGAGGGGATGCGGTGCGCCTCAAGGATACGAGGCTATATTTTCCCCCTTTTTCTTCGTTTTCTTAGCCTTGCCTTTACCTTTTTTCTTCTTTTCTTTCCTTGGGAGCTAAAAAGTGAGCTAAACTTGTACCGTAAGTACGTGCATTGGGGAACTACGATCATAAGATAACACATTTAAGGTTATTTGCGGTATTAGTAGTCATATTGATGTCTAATCACATTTTTAATGCATTTATTTAACTTGTTTCTATAAAATATGCTTTGTGAAATATGAAATACTTTAAAAGAAATTTGCATAGAAGTGCGCCTCGCATCCATGATGCCTGCGCCTTCGCCTCGTGCCTTGGCCTCGTGCCTTGGGACCCCATGCGCCTCAGTGCGCCTTGCGCTTTTTTAAACTTGGGGGGGGGGGGGTTACTGCTAATTGTGTTGTCTAAAATGCAGAGTTGAGTGTGTAATGTTTCAATTCATTGGCATTTTTATCAGATTCCCATTATCCCATATGGTATTGGCCACAGGATATAAGTGGCATTTTAAGACGTGCTGTTGTTTGAGTTAGGAGTTAGGACCTTGTTCTCTCGCATCAAATTTGTGATTGATAAGACAACCCATTGTAAGGTTTGGGGGTAGGCTACTCATGTAGCAGGAGTTCTTATCTTTTAAAGTAAAGGATATATCCTCAAAAGTTTTGCTTGATGAACCTAACAACCTTGCACTTGGGAGTATGTCACTTTCAATCTCATTGCAAAGGATGACTGTGAAGTTCAACCCAAGGATTCAAAATCCTTCCATTGCTTTGACTGACCATTCTAAAGACAATTTATTCTGAAGAGGTCCTTGTAATTCATCCAAAGCAAAATAATGCTTATAAACATGGGAATCCGTAGTCAAACTTTATTGCGATGCCACCTATTAACTAAGAAAAATTGAAGTCTAACAGAACAGCGTGGGACTGGGGATCAACCAAGCTTGTTTTCACTCAGATATTCATATCAGAGGGGCAAGCGAAAGATGCAAAAATGAACCCAGTATACTCAAATCAAAACAGATGAAACCCAATGCCTTAACTTGGATCATTAACCACTGGATGATAACTGGAGTACTCAGCCCTTTGACAGATAAATGCTGCAGAGCGCTCGTACCTTGTCAAGAATGGCCAACATTCCTAATTAAAATTCTGCTTGTAAACACAATTAAGGTGACCAACTTCTTAATTTCACCTGAAGCAACAATGCAATATAGCTGCCAATACTCGGGACTTCATTTTAGGTCGAACACATGCAATGCTTGGTCACGCAAAGTGACCAACTAAGCACCTTTAATACTTAGATTTTGCTCGGAGTAGGGTCTTTTTGTAGGATTTGATGTGGTTTTGTGCCTTGTGCAGGAGAGAGAGTGGATATAGATGTTTATTATGCTTAAAGAAAAGTTTAAAAGTCAGGAAGGTGATGATCAAGAGCAAATTTAGCAATCTAGACCAAGCATAGTAGCCGCAATCAAGAAGTTTTTGGCTAAACACATCATGCGTGAAGAGCAGCAGCAGTGAAGTAGGAGAAGCACTAGCCCAGCTTGCATGTTCCTCTCCTCTGTTTGTTGGGCCTGTGCTATGCTGTTTCATGCAGCCAAACAAAATATATGCCCAGTTCAGTGCTCCCTGCGCTTAGAAAACGTTCTCTATTCTCCCTCTCACGTGCTCTCAATCTTGGGCATGTCACACCAGCAGTAGTCACCAAATTTATGAGATGCCCAGCTTCCAAATTACTCCACACCAAGTCACGCATCGGTTGATTGATAAGGATGTACCTTTGTGATTACTTGCCCAGCTAAGGAGATCATTAACATCATACTTTCTAATTAGTTTAAGCTGGTTCACTACAAGGTCAGTGGATTGATTTTGGAGATTGGCTGGAATTTGGAAAGTCGGAATTACGCCTTGTAGATAGGGAATTTGTAATTTGGTAAGTTGACAGGGTTGGTACTAGTAAAAATAGGAGTGTTTGGGGTTCATTGGAAATCATCAATTCTTCTTCCTCTTAGCTCTAGCATTAGTTTCTAGTAGTTTTAGAGATTCTTGTAATTTAGGTACTCTTCTGATTTGAGTTTAATACAATTTTTCTAGTTCTAGTTTTAATTCAACTTTTGTCTCCCCAAACATTCTCACTCAAAAGTCTTAGATTTTTTACTACTCCCTTGGATTATGGTGGATGTTGAATGTTCATGGTTCTCACTTGTTGAAGGCTCAAACTTTCTCCATTGGTTTAGTAATCTCTTTTCTCTCCCTTGAACTGTGATAATTTCTATTTCGATCTCTATTTTTAGACTAGATCTGTGTGAATTTTGTTAAGTTTAGTTTGGGTGCTTAATTTAGATTAGTTTAGTAGTATAATATTAGTAGTTGAATTCAACCCATCTCTGTGAATAACCCGTGTAGTGCTAATGTAATACTCGCATCTTTTATTTTACGTTAAGCTGATTGTCTTGCCTTTTTTATGATATAAAATCGTATTTTAGAAATTATATAAGTTAAATTATTATTGATGTGCTTGCATGAACGATAATTTTATTAAAAAGAATATTATTGTAGCTATTAATATTATTATTATTAGTTTGAAATTTTTTTGATGATTTTAATACGCGTTAATAAAGATCATTAACGGATATTAAATCGAGTAGAATTCCGAATACGATTAGATTTTATTTATTTTTTTTTTGGTAAGTAATCAAAGATGTGTATTAAAAGGATACCAAAAGGATGTCATCCATGTACAAAAGGGGCACTACAAAAACATTATGCCCTTAAACTCTCATCCATTATACAATCGATAAAAGCCAAAAAATTTAACTATTTGTCACCATAAAGCCCCACACTCCAACTATACAACAACCTCAAAAAATAGAGCTTGAAATCTTGAAATGACAAGATTTTGTCATCGAAAATACGGCGATTCCTCTCTTTCCAAGTGGCCCACCAAATAGCCAAAGGAATCATGTTCCAAACTCCAAAAACCCAGCTCTTCTTCATCCTTCTCCTCCAAGCCACCACCACATCTCTCACATTAGAAGGTTGAATCCAACTAATCCCCAGAAGCGAGAGAGATAAATCCCAAAGTGAAGAAACCCACCGACAATGTACCAGAAGATGATCCACAGTCTCTTCCTCCTCCAAACACATAGAGCATCTACTTGGACCTCTAAAATTTCTTCTCTTAGGCATGTCGTCCGTGGGAATCTTGCTTAAGGTGGCTGCCCAAGCAAAGAAACACACTTTTGTGGGAGCTTTAGACTTCCGAATAGACTTGGCAGGAAAATCACAACCGTCCAAGTCTTCAAATTGTGTGGAACAAAAGCTCTTGACAGTAAAGGAACCCTTAAAGCTAAGTGGCCACACAATCTCATCATTAGCTTGGGACAGAACCTTTTTGTCAGCAAGTACGGCTAACAAATTACAAACACTATCCTCTTCCCAATCATTAAGGCTCCTTACAAAAGTCAAATCCCAATGGCTCACGTCACCATTCCAAGAAACAACTTGTTCAATCGTGGCATACTTTAGACGAGCCATCCTAAAAAGATCGGGAAAAACATTTTTTAAAGGGCAATCCCCACACCAAACATCGTGCCAAAATAAAACCCTTGATCCATCCCTCACCTCAAAATGCACTAAAGATTTGAAACGCTCGAGACCTGCTAAGATAGATTTTCAACAACCAACCCCGTGAGGATAAGGACTCTTTTTACTCCACCAACCCAACTCGTCTATCCCATATTTTGCCTTGACCACATTTTTCCACATAGCACTATCCTCTATTACAAACCTCCACAGCCATTTGGTCTTCAACGCTTCATTCATATCACGAAGAGGTCTTATGCCAAATCCTACCTGCTGTTTAGGACGACATACCTCATTCCAGTTGACCCAGTGGAGGCCGTTACCATTTTCGTTGGAATTCCAAAGAAAATCTCTCATGATTTTCTCTAGCCGACTAGCAATGCTAGCTGGGAATGGGATGGTGAATAAAGACATGAAGTAGATGGGCAGACTACACAAAGTGCTTCTCAAAAGAGTCGATCTACCCCCTCTGGACAAAAGCTTTGACTTCCAGCCTGCCAATCTCTTATGAAACCTCTCAATAACTGGATCCCAAATTGCTATGCTCTTATAAGGAGCACCAAGAAGAAGACTAAGATATAAAGAAGGCAGATGATCAACTCCGCACCCAAAAAAAGGGGCCAACACATGAACATTAGGCACATCGCCAACCGGAATGAGTGCACTTTTGGAGAGGTTGACCCTTAGTCCCGACATAGCTTCAAACAGGAGAAGGATGCATTTTAAGTAGCCCAAATTACTCTCGCCCGGCTTGCAAAAAACAAGGGTATCATTAGCAAAGAGCAAATGGGATATCATCAAACCCTCAGAATGAGGATTAGTAATATGAAAGCCGTTCAAGAAGCCTTCCTCACCTGCTTTAATCACCAATCTACTGAGTATCTCCATAACCAAAATGAATAATAAAGGCAACAACGGGTCACCTCGCCTTAGGCCTCTTGAGCTTCAGAAAAAACCAGATGCTTCACCATTAACTAAGCTAGAGAAGCGCACCGTGGAATCCCGAATACGATTAGATTGTCGACCATAGAATCGATTTCGTTGTTTATTAAACCGAACCTTGACGAATTTGGGAACGAACAATGGACGAAAGATTGTGTTATCAATTCGGGTTTAGAATACGGGATACAAAACTAGACTAGCGGTGTTAATTATTGAGCAAACTTGGAACCCAAAAAAGGGAAAAAAGAAGAGAAGCGTAGAGGCATTTTCGTCAAAACGCGCCTGGCCCCTTTTCTTCCTCCTTCACGCGAACCCCCGAGCCTCACCTCTCTCTCTCTCTGCTCTTCATCTTCTTCCTCAGCTCTTCTTCGCCATACACACGGCCACCAAGCTCCGAAATTCCTTGAATTCTCCTCAAAACAGCTCGCTTTGACCCTCACTCAACCTTCCCCAGAAGCAAACTAACTTTAGTGCGAATCTAGGCAAAAATTTGAACGAATTCGCCACGTTTTTGGTCGAATCAGGCATCGAATCGAAGCTCCAAACACTTGTTAAAGCTTGGCCATGCAATCTTGTGTCTAGCTACCTCAAATTCTCTATAGATTGCGTGTGGATTTGCTATACCGAACACTCATCACAATCTCAAATCAGTGAGTGAACGTTTGGGTAAATTTGGGGTTCAAATTGCGTGGGTTAGGCATGTTTTGGAGTCTGTTCGTGCGGTCAGTGACCGCATGTTGAAGATTAGAGTTTTCCAGCACTTAAAGTCGAGCCTAGCAACCTTTGAACGAGTCTCTAGCTTGAATCGAGGTGGGGTTTCTCTCCTCTTAAAATATTAGTAATTTCAATGAATTTTACTGATTTTAGTTAATGCATGTTAGAATCTAAGTTAGTAGTCAGTATTTGTAAAATTTAGGACCAAAGTTGAGTAATTATGATGATAATGTTGATTTCGGGATTCTTGCATGTTGAGTTAATGCGTGGTTTTACTAACCGGTTAGTTTGAAGATTTGTAGAGTAAGCAGGATATCGCCATAACACTTCTGTTGCATCAGTTTAGTATGCCTAAATTCTGTTTTGAAGGTTGCATGTGAATGTTATGCCCATAGGATGCTAACTAGGCGATTGAGGTAATTGTATAGCAAGCTGAATTCTGCTTAAATGTTACTGCCAGATCAGTATGGGTATGTTTATATGCTGTTTTTGGTAATTACATAAAAATGCTATGCTTCTGGATGTTGGTTTGTGAATTAAATGATTGAATTATTGTACTAATGAGCCGAGTTTGATAGTTGGATGGTTTAAGATGGAACTATTTATTGATTCGAGGTTCTTGTGGTCAGTGTCGTGTGAGAAGGGAGCCTGGGTTTGATATTGACCACAATTATGTGGATTGCGAGGCATATGGAACATTAGATTGATTCTGCTGCAATTGTTCCTACAAAGTGTTACGAATGTGCTACTTGTGAACCCCTACCCGCTTGAAATTGTTAAATAATGCTATGTGATTGATTTGCGAACTTTGAAATCTTCTAAAGGGTCGTTAAAAGCTTGCTTTCTTAATTTCGAACGTTTCTAAATGTTCACCAGTTCCCTTTTAGTTTGTTAAGACATTTGTAGCCTAAAAAGATCCTAAATCATCGAACTACTCAGTGAATGACCTAACTGAATAGTCGATAAGTCTAGGAAATTAAAAAGCAAACTAGTAGTAAGTTTGAAAACATTTTTAAAGCTTTGGTTTGATTATGTCCCTTTTTTTTGAGTTTAAAAGGATTTAAACGAACCAAAAATGGGCGACTGAAGGTGTTAATTATGAAACTTGGTTTGAATTATATACTAGCCAATTACTTTTAGTTTCAAATTGCGAATTAGTAAACTCATTATGATTTTAAGAAGCTTTTTAAGTTGAAAATGAAAAGAACCATAAACCAATACTAGGGTTATGGGCTATTTTGCTAGACAAGCATGATTTTAATAAAGTAAGCAACTATTAAAGAGAAATGATTTGTGATTCACTTGAAGGTGAAACTTACTCTGCGTGACAGTGACTTCTTTTTTACCTATGAGGGTTTACTATGTTTTTAATGGTTAAGATTAGTGCTTGAATGGACAAATGATTATGGAGTAGACCCGGTTTGCGGAAACCCTAATGCCTAGGGAGATAGACTCAGAAGTGGGAACCCTAGAATACTCTGACGAGAGTAACGGTTCAAAATATGTTATACACCGCGGATAATTTGATGCGTGAGTGACGGCCTCACATAAGGCGAATGACGATCTCCCCTAATTAGCACGTTATGAGATCTTATGCCTAAAAAGAGAAGATATTTTCCTGATAAATGAGAAAATGATTTGAATTATTACCAACGTGGGTATTCAGGAAATTTTAAAGAGTATATGGGCCTTGACGAGGCTAATGTGATTTATAAACTACTCTTTGAACATAACACGAGCCCTTGCATTTTCTAAATATGTATTTGAAAGCACTTCACTCTATCCTTGTTGCTTCCTTGCTTATGTGCCTAAATGCTTGTTTATTAAGGAAGTTTCGTTATTAAGGGCGTATAAATGAGCATGAGTGGCTAGTATGAAGCTAATGAGCATTGATGATTCTTCTTTAGGGACAATGATTGTCTAATATGATAGTAATATACAAATGTTGTATGATTGCTACTTATCATTATTGCCTGCAAATGGTTTTGGATTTTAAGGAGTTGAGAAATTTTTAAGGAGTTGAGAAATACTCACTGAGCGTGTGGTAGCTCATCCCATTCCCATTTTGCCTTTTCCCAAGTTTTCGATGTGACAGGCAGAAGTTGATTTATGTATGTCAAGTTGGAATATCCCATTGCTTTGAAAAGGTATCATGTGTGCACATATAGAAGTAGACTTACGAGTTAAACGATGTAATATAATGTATCCCTAGAGTTGTAAATGTACGTAAACAAAGTACTCTAGTTCATAGAATGCACGTTGTTTAGAAGTCGCTCTATATGGTCATATGAGTCAACCATCTGATTAGCCAGTAGTCTTTTTAGCTAAAGTTAGTTATAATTTGGGATATAAACCTCATTACTCCGGATGTGTGATCCATAGAGTTGTATATTTGATTTCCTTCTTTATTATGAACTTTATTGTTTGGTATACTCCCGACGAGTGACCCGTAGAGTTGTGAACTGCGGCATGTAGCCGTTGAGCTTATTTCAATATTCTTTTATACTTCTACTCAACGCAGGGATTTATTTTAAGGCTTTTAGATTACAAAATGGTCAGTTTTCAGGCAAAATTCAGGTAAAACTCTGTTTCGCCCCAGAATTTCAGTAGGATTTAAGAAAACTTTAATACTCCTAACCCTAGGGCTTGGGGGTGTTGCAACTAAACTACAGTTGTACACTTGCGGCTTAATTTTACAGTTCCTGGGATACAAAATGCAACACTAACATTTTTAGACATGGCCAAACCCAAATGCATTTCCATGCAGGACATTTGTAGCTCATTTTCTGCAGCAAAAGATTCCCAAGGTGCATGGCAAAATCTAAGAGCTTACAACCACCCTTCCCCACCAACCAACCAACCAAAAAAAAAAAAAAAAAAAAAAAAAAAAAAAAAAAAAGACAGAAGAAAAGAAGTATGAAAGAAAACATCTACAAAAAAATATAAGAGAAATGAAAGTTGCGGTGAAAATTATGGATTGTCACAAAATAAACAATAGAAACCACATTAAGAGAACAATTGCATTAATAATCCACGAACAGAAGAGAACACAAAGCATTTTGAATATTCAAGATCTGAATATGTCGTACCATGCTTGAAATCAAATGCATTACGAGTAGTATACGCCTCTTTCACCTTTTGACTAGTCCAGCTAATAAGCATCTTATGATACATATTGGCTTGTATTGTCAGACCTGGAAAACGAACATATACTTTGAAATTGCTTGCATATCCAACAGCCCACAAAAATATATATCCTGAGGTCTCTGTTATTAATTAAAATGAAAAAAAAATCAAAATTAAAGACGAAGACGTTGCAATGAGATTAATAGCATCCTCTTTTCCACTATGAATGCCAAAAATGGGGAATCAACTTCTAAGAGCCACGAATATTAGATTTCTAAGATCTTTTCCAATCATGCAACCATGGCCATGATTGGTGCAGTAGTGTTTGGAGGAAAGAACAATTCCATATGGAGTAATCCCTCATTGTGATTGTCTCCACTCTCGAGTGCATTTTAACAGAGGAATTTAATATAGATGTCATTGAGCCAACTTCTTGCACTACAATTAAATTTCTGACTTCACGAACTTGCAATCAACTGGCAGAAATGCATCAAGTCATATGCAATTGTCTCATAAGTCTGATTATTTCTAGTACAGCAGAACAAGTAAATAGGTTTTGAATTTTATTGCTCATATGATAGCCTTTGAGAACAAAGAAATTAATGGCTCAGAGGCTAATATGGTCCTATATGACATCTCTATGCACAAGGGAGATAAGAAATAATCATTTTTACTCATCAAGCTATTCCCTTGAGCTGGTTCTATTGTAACTTAATGTAAAATTCTGGTATGCCTGGATCAATATCCTACTAAGAGATGTGGGTCTTATGAAGATTAAGGAGAATGGAAAAAAACATCTCTCGTAGGTACCGGGGTGATCGTGATCAGAAAGGAGTCACGCATATTTTAGTACTAAATACACTATTTCTATAGCTTACGGAGAACTTGCATCTCATGATTGTCAGTGCTTCCCCTCCAGGCCACTTAGTTGAAAAAGGCGCAGGTGAGGCGCGCCTAGGTGAGAGGCGCAAGGGCCATCGCCTCATACACAGTCGAGTGCCGCACATTCTTGATGCGGGGGGAGGCGTGTGCCTCATGGTGCCTCCGGACAAGGCGCGGGGTGAGCACAGCGTGCGCCTAGAGAATTTTAATGTTTTCATTAAAAAAATTAAATTCAAAGAGAAATTATGCTTCCAACTTACCTGTTTGTGAACCCCCCCCAAAAAAAAAGAAACCCTAAAGCTTCTCTGGCATAGTTTCTCTGCCTCCATCGACCAAGGCTCTCTCTCCTTCATTCACAAGGTCTATCTGCCTTCATCCACAAAGTACACTTTCTCTTCCTTTGCTTTCTCTTCCATCTTCTTCTCATTTCTTCTTCTTCTCTGCTATATCGGCTAACTACTCTTCTTCTTCTTCACCCTTTTTTTGTGTTTTTCTCTTATGCTACTCTTGTTCTTCTCCATCGACAAACTCTCTCCCCTCCAGTATCATCGCTGCTTCTCTTTTCTTCTTCTAATGTCTGATTCACTGCACTCTCTGTTTTCCTTTTTCTGTTCTGCTACAGCGGATGGCGCGCTGGTACAGTGCCGCGATTTATTTTCGTGTGTTGTGTGGTTGCGTGTGTTCTTAGTGATTATTTTGGCTATTTATTTTTGATATTTCATGCCTTTGGTCTTTACCGTCTCTGTGCGCTCTCTGGTTGCTGCCTCTCTGTGCCTGCGGTTGTGTGAGTGACTGTGTGTCATTTTTTTAATGCAATTAGTGTGATTCATGCTTATCTAATTTTTTATTTTTTTATTCCTATTGATGTTAGTTTGCGACTTTGGGTCAAATGGAGGACTCAACCCCAGCCATTAAAGTTTCGAGTTCAGGTTCGGGTTTGGGTTCCTCTAAATATTTAGACCCGGGAAGAAAGGGAAGCAAGGGAAGCAAGATCCCAAAAATTAGGAATAATTTCTTTTCTAACTTTTGTGAAGTGGAACCACCGGAGTGTTTTTCGACTCAAACAATATCTAGTTGGTGAACATCACAAAACACTAGCTTGCCAAAAGGTCCCCGAACATGTTAGAAAAGAAATCCAAGATTACGTGGACCTAAAAAGGCAAGTAAAGAAGCTTATAATATGTCCAAATGCTTGCCAAAAACCTATTTTGATTAAGAGGATGATGATGAGTGTGTTGAGATGCCTAAAGGTGGAAAATTCTCAAGGTGGCTCAAAAGGTAGTAATAGCACGCCTTTAAAGAGACAAATGACAAAAGGTCCATGTACATGTTCTTTACTCCTAATCCGGCGGATGTTCTGAAGCCGAGAAAGGAAGGGATGGCTCAAGGAAGGCAAAAGACTAAATGAAATGTGTGGGAAAGAGCTAAGAAACAAATTTTGTAGGGCTATTGCTAGATTCTTATATGATGGTGGTATTCATTTTCATTTATTCGATAGTTTTCATGTCATGTGTGAGTCTATTGGTCAATTTGGCCCGGGTTTAAAGCCACCTTCTATGTATGAGGCAAGGGTTCCTCCCCTCAAGAATGAAGTAGAAGATACGGAGAAAGCAATGATAGAGTACAAGAAAGAATGGGCTCAAAAGGGTTGTTCAATCTTGTCTGATTGATGGCGTGATTCTACAGTTCAAAAAGACATTGTCAACTTTCTTGTGAACTGATGTAGTATCACGGCATATAAAAGTTTAGGAACTTGGGAATTATCTTTTGATAGTAGAATATCTTTTCATTATCTGTTTTAGCAAGGAACAATATCTTTTTGATCACATTATCTTTTAGTTTCCTTAATGTTTAGGTCTTTTTCTATTTAAACTCCCAATTATGCATTAGGGGCGTACGCTTGAATGAACCGAAATATAGAGTTTTGAAAGTTCTTGTGTGAATTTTCTCAGTGTGGGAATTGCTCTTAGAGAGTCCTGCATCATGAACTCTCCTAAGGTTCGCTATTTATTAGATCAATGGATGTTTCCAATGTGGTAAAGGATGCAAACCTTCTATTTAAAATTCTTGATGATTTGGTGGAGGAAGTTGGAGAGGAGAATGTTGTCCAAGTGGTAACTGATAATGCATCTAATTATGTCAAAGGCATGTAAGAAATAAGAATCCTTCTCTGCTTTTTGAATGACTTAACTTAGCTCTTTGTTTCATTTTAAGTTTCCAACTTCATTTTTGCTAAAATAAATCTATGTAGGGAAATTGCTAATTGCAAAGAGGCCACATTTATATTGCGCTCCATGTGCCGCACATTGTCTTCATCTCATCTTAGAAGATATTGGAAATCAAGTTCCAAAGGTCAAGATTGCATTAAGGAAGAGCACGTTCATCACTGCTTACATCCAGATTTGTTCCTCTTCTGCACATGATGAGGCGGCTCACAAGGCAAAAAAAATTTGCATAGACCGGCCATAAGAAGATTTGCCACTTCTTTCATTACTCTTTCTTTTCAGAAGCAAAGAAACAAATTGAAAAAGATGGTAACTTCACAAGAATGAAATGATAGCAAATGGTCTAGGGAAGTAAAAGGGAAGAAGATGGCATCCTACATTCTAGAGGAGAGCTAGTGGAAGAATCTTCTTTACTCTCTGAAGTTGATAAGTCCTCTTGTGAAGGTCCTTCAGATTGTTGATGAAGAAAAGAAGCCTCCAATGGGTTATATTTATGAGGCCATAGATAGAGTTAAGGAAGTCATTGCTAAAAGATTTGTACATAAAGAAGAGAATTATGAAATGACATTTAGGTTTATTGACGCAAGATGGGAATGCCAACTTCACCAACCTTTACATATGGTCGGGCATTTCTTAAATATGAAAATTTATTATTCAAACCCAAGCATTGAAGATTGTAGGGAACTTGTCCAAGGTTTATATGATTGCATAGCAATGTTGGTTCCGATTTGGGAACTCAAGATAAGATTCTCCAAAATTTGAACTTGTACAAAAATGCTCAAAGCCTCTTTGGGATGAACATGGCTAAAAGACAAAGGAATGCACTAGCTCCCAGTAAGAATATTAGATAAGCTTGCTTATATTTTTTTTCTCTTTTCTTTTCCTTAAAAAAAATATTATCGTGGAAGATACTTTTTCTATTTTATATTCTACTAGATGATTGGTGGACTAATTATGGGGCTGAAGCACCGACTTTGAAGAACTTCGTCATTCGTATTCTAAGCCTCATTTGTAGTGCAACAGGGTGTGAAAGAAACTGGGGTGTGAAAGAAACGTAAGTTAGAACCATCGAACGTTAATCCTTTTGATGATTTGTTGTTTACACTTATTAATAATGAAGTCTAATGAAACTATTTTCTTGTTACCAACTTCACACCAAAAAGAGAAATCGATTAGCACAGTCTCGCTTGAATGACTTGGTTTTTGTCTATCATGCTTTGAGGCGTAAACGTTAAGAGAGCACCTCCATGGATCCCATCGTCTTAAAGGACATTCGATGAAAGTAATGAGTGGTTGCTTGGAAGGATGGATGGCGATTCAAATGATGATACTCTTGTATTTGAGGATGATAATTTGACATGGGCTGCTGTTGCCAGAGCCTCTAGGGCAGATGAGCCCAGTTATCACACTAGATATAGAGCATCTCTGGGAAGCACCGCTAAGCAAGGCTCTACTTCTAACAAGGATAAAGGAAAGGTGCCCGCCTAATTTTCCAAGCCTTGGGGATGATTTCAATTAGTTGATTAAGATGAGGATGAGGATGAGGATGAGGATGAGGATGAGGATGAAGAAGGTGCAAAATACCAGGAGGAGGAAGAAGAGGACATAGGAGATGATGACGTTCGTGGATTTGATGATATTAATCCTGAGCACGTGGCGTTGGATGATGATAATGACATCTAGTTGATTTTAGATCGTTTTTAGAACTATTCCATATGTTGTCTATGTTTTCTATCATGACTATGCTTGTTTCTTTGTTTCTAAACTTCTTCCAAGTTCTTTTGTGTGTATTTTCGGACATTTTCACGCAAAATAACCGTATCGTCGACTATTTATGATACTTCTAGTACCCATATTGATGTCCAATTGTCTCTTTGATGCCATTATTTAACTTTATTATCATAAATAAGTCATGGAAATTGTTTTCGAGCTTTTTAAGCTAAAAAAAGGCTCGCATCCCTGAGGCAAGAGCCTTCGCATCGTGCATTGGGACCCTTTGCGCCTCAGTGCGCATCAATGCGCAATTTTCCAAGCTAAGCCAGGCCATACCCTCCGGCCTCCACTAATGTGGACCACTGACATGATCGGTCTGCTTGAACCTTTTTCCAGGGAATACCCTGCACTCTACATCAGTTTAATCTTCTTTAACCTTCTTATCAGATTTTTTCTATAATAACTGTAATGTACATGTCTCAGAGATACAGGTATTGGAGCGCTAAAGCGAGCAAATTTTAGCTCCCGGCATGGGGCATTCACAAGGATATTTTCAGTATCAGTTTTAAAAAATGAGCACACCTGCAGAGAAATAAATAGGAACCTTCAAATTCATCCGTTCCCAGTAATCTTCGAGCAGTATGCACAGTTCCTGTTTCATAGGTCAAAAACTTTCATCACAATATATCTTACAAATTGCAAAGCTCGCAAAAACATATGAATTCATGAGAAGATCTACAGATTGAATAACTATCTTCAACAACTCCTTCCACAATTAATCTTGGAGCTTCAAACAAATTAGAGACCAAGTATACATTCTGGATCACTGATAATGAATTAAAAATAAACAGCTTCTCTTCCTCTTTATTGTACCCTTAAAAGAGTGATAGCTACACATAAATTATGGAATATCTTATCATTCCTCCCCCTCCGCCCCAAACAAAAGAAAAACCAAAAAAAAAAAAAAAAGAAAAGTACGACGAAAGAATCAGTCATTCCCAAAACATCCATGGTTCAAGTCCCAGCTTCCTGCAAAGTAATTAATCTGAGTTTTCTCATTTTATGTTTTCCTTCGACAGTGCTTAGAGAAAGGACTAGTGCTTACATCATGCCAGAGCCAGGTCTAGTGCTCAACGGTACTACAGAATTGTCCTTATGGTATTAGGTTACATAATTGAGCCCTTCACTAATTTTCCTTTTTCCGGGGGGGGGGGGATATAAGACACGAGGTGTGTCACTAGTTCACAAAAGGGGCATTCGTAAAAAATATGCCCTTGAAAACCCCTCCCTCTTGGAACAAGGTACGATGCAGAACTTAGTTACCTAATTCGGTCCAACCCCCACAAACCATGATCCGGGATCCTCGTTCAGATCGTAGTTCACCCCGGATTCCAAACATGGGGGATCATGTTCCAGTTCGTTGAAGTTATCGATCCCAATTTATTGAGAGAAACAGCCCCCCTCCAACCCTAACCCGGGGGGGGGGGGGGGGGGGGGACCATCTTTTGGATAGGGTAACCACACAATTGACCTTTCTTCAACTTTTACAAGAGGATGAGAGGAGGAGGTGATGGAGGGGGAAAAGAAATGATGTTTTACCTCTCACCTCCATGAAGAATCAAACAGCAGATCAAACCACAAAGAGCCTTCTCACCCCCCCCCAAGTACTTGTTCTATAGCACGCACTCCCTTCTTCTTTCTCTCTCCTCTCTCTTACTAGTTGCGGCGCTAGGGGAATAGAAGTTCACATTAAGGTCTTGCTTAATGTCATTAACAGTCCAAGCCCCTATCTTTTTGCCTCATCTTTAATTGAAGACAGCTTTGGTCAAGGGCTAGTTACCCACTGAGCAATCTTAAGCATGGGCTGCGAATTTTTTTTTTTTTTTGGGTTGGGGCAAAGTCAGAGAAATAAACAAAGACATAAAATGTACTAATTTTGTTTGGGCTGACTGGCATTTATTTTAAGTAACTAAAAGAATTATATAATTTTAAGTAACTAGTGTTCCGAACGAACCTACCCCCTCTTCCGGGATCCAAGCCAAATTGCCTATTACGATCCCAAATTCTTTCATCAATCTGGAACGATCCCCGATCCTAGTAACCTATGATACCCGGACTCACCATTTTCCCCTGCCATAGCCTCCTCGGACACAACACTCCATGGATAGGATATAGGATACGTGTTAGACCGTTATCCAAACTGTGGCGCAGCATGGGTGAAAAAAATTTGGAATATATGGTCATCTTCCTTGTTTGTTCATTATTTTTTTATTGAATCTTTAATGTTTAATGGTTTGATAAGTGGACGATCTTTTAATTATTGAAATAGCCTTGAAATATTAATTTCAAATAGCAACTTAACCCTATGTAAAATGATGAGCCATCATATCCGCGTCTAAATTTTGGACAGGTACCCATACCCTAAGGTTAGAGATTCGACAAGTCGGACACTGGAATCAGTACCTATGTCCTAAAGTTAGAGTTTTGATCAGTGAGATGCTCGGATCAATACCCATGTGACACGCAAAGGTCCATATGATATGTAGATGACAATTTAACAAGGGAAGCTTCAAAACTAAATTGATCTTCGGGATCGAAAGATTCAAAACTAAATTAATAAGGTACTAGAGGGAGATGGCAATGATAATAGAAATGCTACTAGGTGTTCAAACTAGGGTACGCAAGATGTACTAAAGAAGAATGTTTCAGATGTCAAGGCTGATTGTTTAGGACAACACAGAGCTAGATAAAAGACATCATGCATAACCAGTAGGCTGGGTGGGAAAAATAGATAAGCGCCTTAGCAGTTATATGTGATGACTGATAAGATTCCATCTAACCTCAAACACTGCAAATTATCTGTCATACAGCACTACACGTAGGGGCAAAAAGACGGAGTGATTAGTTAGATCTTTGTTCACACTAAGATGCAAGTTATAACAATTAGCAACTTCGAGCACATCAACAGAAAACACCCAAATTGCTCGCTAGAATACAAGGTCCCCCCCCCCCGGCCCCTCTTTTCAAACCAAAAGTAGAACATACTATATCGAGATCAAAAGGATGGATGCAAAGCTAGCATCCTACAAGGAGACTATATGAATCCAAACTAGATTCCATCTGTGAAAGCAACAACATCAATAGCAGACAACCATGAGTTCCCATTATCACAAAAATAGGGAGTCTTGGTCAACACACGCTTGAAGACTCTCATACTTCTCTCTTGTCAATACTTCAAAATATTGCATGGGGAATCATGGCATTTTTTTTCTTAGCCTTCCTACCAAAGATATCCTCCAAGCCCAGAAGACTTGTTTGTCAGAGATCATAGACCAAAACTTTAGAAGATATGGACGATGGCCTATAAGAACAAGCAAAGCAATTAAACTCGCTCCTTGACCCTTACACGAATCCCCCGCACCCCCGGCCCCCAAAATATATGTATGTATGTATGTATGTATGTATGTATGTATGTATGTATGTATTGTTTGTGTTGTTGACACAAAAGTCGGGAATTCATCTTGTATAATTTTTCCTGCAGCGTTTGTTCAGTTCTAGTCATCCATGAATTAACGCACTTTCCCTCACTGTTACAAAAAATTGCCTTTGGTTTGTTGTATCTTTGGTCTTGGCCTTTTCGCCTCACCCGATCTATTCAACATGTAATAATTATACCCTTCACCAATATTATTATTACGTCTATAATTATCTTCATTCTTTCCTTCTCTTATTTCACAGTACTAGTAATCCACTTTCCTGCTTAGCCTTTTCTCAAAATGTTATCATTTTGGGAGTTTAGAGACAAAGATCCGCTAGACTGATAATACAACCACAATAACAATGCCACCCACCGGGTCCCACTTCAGCGATCTGGGGAATCCCAACGTGGGCAGTCTTAACCCTAGAAGGCAGGGAAGTCAACTTCAAGTCAACTACAAAATTCTGCAGAAAACAATTTTTGCTTTCATGAATTGAAACTTTTTTGTAAGGAAAACATCAGGTAATAGTAACAACAAAGAAAAATATTTAGCCTTACACAATGAAACCATAGCGATGGTAAAAGAAATGCATTATAAATTAACAGCAAGTAGCAAATAAATAGAATTACATTATCAGCTAATGGCTAATATCAAGTCAAACAACAACAATGTTTGCTATGTGACTAAAAGCTAAAGGGTAAAGGGCCAGCCACCTAAGATCTACAGCTCAAATGCAAGAACTCCAGAGACACCTACCCTCAACCATGTCTTGTAGGTTGCAAAAGTCTCACGTCCGAATCAATCCCCTCATTCTAATTTTTCTTTGGTCTTTTTCTTTACCCCTCTTATATTCAGCAACGTCAATGTTATTATATCATGGCACTGGTGCATCTATACTCTTTGTGTTCTGCATCTATACTCTTTATGTGAATACAGCATCTAAGTCTCCCTTCCCTCATCTTATCCTCCATTGGCACCACTTCTATATTTTCTCAAATCTCTTCGTCCTTAATCCTATCCAATCCTATATGACCACAAATCCACATAATCATCCTCATCTCCCCAACCATCAACTATTGAGTATTGGGTACCAAAGACTGTAATAACAATTTAAATAAGGTCGGCTACTAGGATTGTGTGCCATGCAAGGGACAGAGAAGATTGGTGACCCATATAATTAGTGTTATTCATGGAATGAATTGGTATCTATAGTGCATCTTCTAATTATTCCTCAAAAAGGGAAAAAAAATCCTTATTGTTTTAGATACAGAAATCGATCTATTAAAGTAGAAAGAGAAAACTCCACAGAGAGGAGAGAGAATGAATCAAAGCTTTCAAAGAACTAGCACACCTATTTAAATTAACTGGGAGTACAAAGGTAAAACTACTGTGAGAGAACTGATTCCCAATTTCCCATTCCCTTCCATTTTGTTGCTCTTTCCACTAAATGGATACGTCATACGTAAGAAACCAATCTGTGATCCAATGCACAACCTAGTGAATGCAAAGGTGAATCCCCCCCCCCCAACCCACACCCACACAAAAACAAATAAAATTAATTTCAAAAAAGAAGCCGCAAGGTACATCGACAACTCCTATGTCATCGTTCTCATCAGGAAAAAAAAATTAATTTTAAAAAATAAAAAACTATTGTCATTACTTAATTAAGTACTGTATAACACAAGAACTCATGACCTCGAAAGAAGTGATGGAAAACCAATGCTTAGTGTTCAAAATGTCATAAAAGAGCAAACACTCTTATCTTCATTCTCAACGTATCATTTCTAAAGCCACATATGTGGATCTGGCATGAAAAGCCATCATTACGGAAAGTCAAAGGTGCTTTAAATCAACTTCAGGGCATCTTCAAATGTAGAAAATATTCCTTTCACGTAAACATCTCTAAACAAAATTTGGGATATGTTCAAATCCATGACATAGGAGAAAAAAACTCTAAATTGTGCCCCAAGACAACTTCTCCCCACTTTTTGAGCTTTAACTCTAAAGAAGCAGCCATGTTCTTTATAATTTTCCAAACACAAGGGCTTTTTTTGGTTTTGGGGGGGGGAGGGGGAATGTTTTCAAGGAAGAACCAACAGTCCAAAAGAGAAGGGAAGGAAACAAGGTGTAAGAATTCTATCCTTAAGTCATAGCAATTTGTCAGAACATCAAACAACAAATGATCTCTCAGGAAACCGACAATACCTGAGCTCTCCCAAGAGCAAACGACGGAATAAGCACCTTCCCCCCACCAGCAACACATTTGTGTACCTAGGGAAGAGGTGGATAATTATCAGACAGGCATCAAATTACAAACTTAAAATTTTTTGGGCCAAAAAGGTGCAGACCTTTACAGGATATCCTGGTAAGAGAGCGAGGGGGAAAAGTCATACTAAAAAACAGCTTAAACAGTCTCCTGATTCCCTGTTAGCATTTATGATACATTACGAACAGCTAAACCAACAGCCATGAGACCACAGCGTACATTATAAGATCTTTTAATCCATGTTTTGCCGCCCCCTCAATTTTATCACATCCTCTTTTATCTGAATAGAATAAATGTTAGCAGTTTCTGAGTTGCATGTGCTCCAACTTCCAACCAGTCAACAACGCCCTTGCCAACTCAAAATTTGAAAAACCAATTCCTAGTTCCTTTCCCTCCCTTTTGCTCAAAGAATGCTGTCTCTCCTTAATTGATATTGCTTTAGTTTCAGGCAAGACTACTCAATTAAGATATCATTTCCCAAGTTAGGGTTCACGAGTATTGACCACAGACTTCAGTTTCTCCACTTACAAAGACTTAGGTCTTCACCTCATAGTAAAGAAATAGTTTCAAGCGCCCAATTGAAAAGCACAAAACATTTAATGGCATAAACTTCTGCAGTTGAAGCAATGTTACTGAGGTTTTAATTTAAAAACAATAGGAGCAACACAATTGAATGTCGAAGACCTAGAAGGGGCAAAACATAAAATGTACCACTTGTTAGAGAAACAAGAGTGGTAAAACTTAAGGCATATTCATTTATGAGAATATTGAAGGAGCCGAATGCAGACTTGAGTAGATTTGAAACAATTTGACTAGCAGAAATCTGATTAGAGGAGATTGCACCAGAATGGAGTAGATTCGACTAGCAGAGTGGACCAAGTTGGGGGCACCTTGTAGTATTTTAGAACATTGCAGAGCATTTTGGAGTAATTTTCGATGGTTTGTGCGATGACATTTTATTTTGCAATAGTAGTTTACATCCAAAAATATTATATTATTTGTCATTTTGCTAAAAAGTGTTCAAGTATATTATTTTTATTGGAGCCTAGGGGTACTGAATTGTTTTTTTTTTTTTTTTGGTTTCAAAGTGTAATTAAAAGGTAATGTTTTTACATTTGTACAAGATAAAGATAAATTTAGAATTTATTTTAAAAGGTAAAAATAAAGAGTCCTAATATTCATTCCACGCACATTGATAAAAATAAATTTATTGAATAAAATCAAGTCATTTAACGATATATTTATATTTTTTAGATAATAGGTGAAAATATAAATTTATTTTTTAATGAACTTTATTTCATCCATTTTGGTAATTATAAATTCACAACTGTTTTTACAAGGTGGTTCTTATTATTCCATGCACGCCGTAAAAATAAATTTAGCTTATTAAAATATGAATCGGTTTTCACAGCAGGAGCAGATTGGAACAGTTTGGAGCAAATTTGACTAATGGGGAGCATATTGGAACATATTAGAGCAGTTAGCAAATTCAATATACTATAATGAAAGGCCGTCAGTCTAGAAAGGAATTCCCATTCACCATTGCTAGTTATATAACAAATGTAGACAACCTTCTCCCCCTCCCCCCAACTGCAACCTAAAAATACACACGCAAAAAAAGAGAGAAGAAAAAACATAAAATGAAACAGAAAGAAAATAGAAATCCTTTCGCAAGGAAAATTAAATGTTGCCTCACAGCTTTGAGAAACTCTCTTTCACGAGCATACTTGGTATCACGCACTGTAGTTGCATATGTTGACCTATAACAAAATAGAAATGATATCATCCCTCTCCTACATAGCCACATATTGACACACACAAAAATTTATACAATAATCAGATAAGTAGAAATACACACAAACAACTGAATCCCCTACATAAGGATTTCTGGGAGACTCAGGGGTTAGATGTTCATTGCCTTAACTCTCAATTTCAAAGATGCCTATTCTACTCCATGAATGACAAGCACCAGAGAACAACTTAGCAAGACATTTGATTAGGTGGAGTACATCAAAGTTTGACTATTGCTCAGTTGTGAGTCGTCCATTCTGCGAAGGTAGACATTATAGCTAGCAATCCACAAATAGGATAATAGCAAAAGCTCCATAATTCCAGTAAGACGCTAACTGGACCAGATCCTCTTGTACCTTTAGATTGACACAATGAATTATGCGAGAAGAAATACTCAGATGGACACAACACTAAGTACTAAATTAACAGGAACACCACTTGGACGAGTAGTAAGTACCCCTGTCCCAGTACCACCAAATTAAGAAGAAAACTACTACAAATGGTAAGTACTCTCTCTACATAGGGAGAGGGGTGGGGCCTCGAATCCTACTTAATGCAAGGTCAAAAGGGCCCCCCGGGCTTGTCACTCTCCTATGGACCTACCGACAAGACCAAACCCCCCCCCCCCCCCAAAAAAAAAGATAGAGAGAGATGGGGTACACGCCAAAGAGAGTATTATTCAGGTTTGCAAACAACCAAATAAAATTTCAGAGATGACCAAACTTCTCCAATCTCCATAAACATATCCTTCAATATCCTTGAACTTATTTACAGCCACAACCCATCGTCCCACCATCCAACACCCCCTCGCCCAAAAAACAAAAACAAAAAAAAAAAGAAAGAAAATAAGAAAAAAGATGAATACTGAAGCATCAAATCAGAGGAAACTGAAAATTGAATATCTAGAGATATACTGCCGAATGTTACACCAAATTCTAAAACCGTAGGCATATTTTACAGAGCTCGCTACCCATCTGAAAACCAGATGGTCAGACAGTTAGCAAAACTTTGCACTCCTTTATCTCGTTCATACTCCTGCAGCACTGCTGGACCTGATGCACAGTTTAGGGGTGATGATATCAGTATCCAATTTCTTGGAATTGCCACTTTAGGATAACCCAAAAGAATGAATTGGGGGCCTATTCTTTTCATGGGTAAATGGTGGGTTCCCATTCCCTATCATTCCTTCCCATTCCTTACCATTCTTCCCACTTATTCGAGAAAATCCCATTTTTCCCATTCCTTGTCATTCCCTTCTGTTCCTTCTCATCCTTTTCACTCTCATTAAAAAACGAATTTCTCATTCCTTCCCATTCCAGACCATTCCTTCCTAATCCTAACCAAAAACAAAAACTCATTCCTTCCCCAACCATCCTTCCCGTTCCTTACTCATCCTTCTCATTCCTTTCCATTCCATACCCATTTTTCCCAATGAAAAGAGCAGGCATAGCAGGCTGCGAGGTACACTGGTCTGATGGTTAAAATCAAAGAGCCCAAACGGGCTTTGGATAGAACCCGAACTTGTAGTCGCCCATTTCAAATTGAGCGATAGCATTGGCATTTCAATTAAGATATAGTTGTTCATAGTGTGTGGTGAACAGGATTGCCCCAACCTCAACATTTGAACATTTACAGGTCAACATACAAGGAATGCCATTGCACATAATGCAGGCACTTTCATTTCATTTGCACAATATGATCTGATATCTATGTTAGGGCAGGGCAACCAATTCATTAAGTGTGGCATCATTTAACCAAAAAGCCATAATCGCTTGATCATTGGACAAGTACAAAAGATGTATGGAAGATGATGAAACCTGTCCGTCAACTTAACGAAGGGCCAACTGAGTTCAAATAAATCTGACATTTGTATAGAAGCACATGTTCATAATATTCACAAACTTTGGCTCACTTCCATTTCTTCGATGGTTTTTATTCTAATAAATAGCTCCTCCTAGTAATATGAATATTCATTTATTTGAAAAGAAATTTCCAACTAGGAAAGTATGTGACTCCAACCAAGAATGACAAATAGAAATTATTGTCACACAAGTGGGACAGATAGCACTTGTTCACAACATAACGTTAAAACAGACATGGCAGAGGAGACATAACAGATAAAAGTTTGATTTTTTTAAACAAAAAAATGGAACATAGTCACAAAAGACAATTGTTGCAGGCTTGCATCTATTTTAACACAAGAAAACCCATGTCATCCAAACATCCCTGCTACAGCGATGTAAATGAGTTTATGGCGATAAATATCTTCTACGTGTTTCGTTTCTTTCTTTTCATTTTCATAGAGAGTGGGGAGATGGAGGGAAACTGGACTTCTAAAAAGTCAGAAGTAGAAACCTTGTCAAATCCAAAAAGCAATTCGAGTAAAATCAAGTGCAAGAAACAGAAAATTTTTTGAGGAAGTGAGATGAATGCTTCTATGCTTGCAACGGCTTCGATCATACCCACACTAATGCCTTGGATCCCATCTGAAGTCCGCAGTTATGTGTGCTTGGGCGAGAGCAGTACTAGGATGGGTGACCTCCTCAGAAGTCCTCGTGTTGCGCCCCTTTTTCAACTTCAAAAATATTTTCTTAAAATTTTTTTGTGAGTCTCTTGAAATTAGTCTCTCTATAGGCGGAGATCTCTGCACTAAGGCTTCCTACATCTATATCTCTCAAAACACGACGAAAGCAGGACCCATATTGAAGTTGTTGCTGCTTCTATTCTTGCAAACCTCATTATTCAGCAATTGCAGACAGGGTTTAGCTCTATTAAACCAGGGACCAGGTAATAAATCTATTTAGACACTGGGTTGATTATGTTACCCCTAGCCAGGAGTGGTGCATGAGTATCCTTATGAAAAGGCAGTCCATCCCTCGTCTCTCCCTGTGCATTGTCAGTTAGGTTCTTTAGTAATAACTAATCTTAACTAATTCCCACGCCCCCTCCCCAAACCCCCAAAAAAAAAAAAAATAAAGATAATGCACAGAGAGAGAGAGACAGAAAGAGAGAGCACACATGGGAGCAGCAGGCAAGTCAGCTCTGCAATTTCATACCTCCATCTCAAGTTAATGTAGAAAGAGTAGATCACTAATTCATTACAGACGCACAAAATCTAACAAGCAGGAGAGAAAGAAACTAGATAAAAAAATGGAAAAGATGCTCACTCAGTTATGAGAAGGTCCAACTGTAGACGATCAATTTGCGCCGCACCAAGAAGCCTATCGGGCGTCATATTATAGTCCCCTGTGTAGACTATAGCAGTATCTCCCACTTTGGCATAGAACATTGCAGCTCCAATGACCTGAAATATGCCATTGCACCTCAATGACAAGTAGAGAAGGCATAGTAACTAAACATTCAGGCTGAAAGTAAAAGCTGAGTTCATAACTTAACAGAAGAAAGGTATGTACAGGAACTTAGAGAGCCCATCACTTAATTAGTAGCATATTCAACATAAAGCCATTACGATAATAAGTATCAAAAATTAGATTAGGACAACAGAAGGATGTCTCGCATGTACAGAAGGGGCAAATACAAAAGCCATCATGCCCTCACAACCCATCCTCTCCTGAATGATGTAGCCTTCAACAAAAGGTCAAATATTTTCTCCGCTCAGCACATGACTCCTATACAAAGTTCTCAAAAGAAAAGGGGTGAATCTGCTAATAAGACATGCCTTTGGCTGCAAAAATCTGCCAACTTCCAAATCCTCCACCAGATAACCAAGGGAATCATCTTCCTGATGACAAAAAAGACCCAACCCCACTTCATCCTTTTCAATCGAACCAAAATAACTTTCTCAGTTGAACTTGACCCACTAAGTGCCAAAGAGAAGAAGCCCATAGACCAAAAAAAAGGACCAGGTCCATTGGTCCTTCCCCACTAGACAAACACAAGAGAAATCTATCATGTAGAAAGTTGTTTTCAGCATATCATATCCTCCGCAGGAATCTTGCCTACAAGAGCCACCAGAAAGAATATGTTTGTCATTAGGCATCTCCGTAATATGAATAAAGCTCTCAAGGCCAAATGGCTTTGGAGGTTTGCCAAGGAAGAGAACACTATGTTGAGAAATGTAAGCGAAATGAAGTATGGGTTGGCCAAATTGCTTTGGAGGTTTGCCAAGGAAGAGGATATTATGTGGAGAAATGAAGTATGGGTTGGACAATGGACAATGATCGAAAGGAAGTGTGGGTTGGACAATGGACAATTCTGGCTGGTGGAGTAAGAAGAGCTCTTATGCTCATGGGGTGGGCTGGTGGAGTAAGAAGAGCTATTATGCTCATGAGGTGGGCTGCTGGAAATCTATTATGAGTGATATCGACCATTTTTGCTCTGTTGTGAGCAGGGATTCAAAACTCGGCCGTTCCGTTCCGGAACGGCCGAGTTGGCACGGATTTTAACTCGACCGTTCCGAGTTTTGCCGAAAACTCGGAGCGAACCCCATTCCACATCAGAACGGCCGTTCCATCTGTGATAGAACGGGGAACGGGCGATTAGACCGGGTTGGAATAGGACAATTTGGTGACTTGATGTTTGATTCCTTTTGATTTTGTATGATTCGCTTTGATTTTATACGATTCCTTTTGATTTCAGAATTCAGATTGAAGAAGTTGACACACTGAACACGACAAAGAAAGCAGACAAAAAAGCACAGATGTAAAAAGCACTACAATCTACAAATAAGTGACCGCGAAACTCCAAATTGTGCATCTGTGAGTTTTAACTGAGAGAAACTTAGATCTAAGAAGTGGGAATTGGGACATACCTTCGTTCGTTGAAGGAGAGTCAGTTGCTTTATTGCTCAGAATCGAGGTCCAGCACGAGCACACGCACGGAGCACCATCGCTATGTCGGTTGCTTCATTGCCCAAACAAAACTCGCTTGCTCTATTTGTTAGCTCAGCGTCGAGATCTGCCATTCAGCCACCGTTGCATGCTTGCGGCCACCGTTGCGACGAGACAGAGAGAGGCAGAGGCAGAGGAGGAAGAAGGGCTGACCGAGAGAGAGAGACAGAGAGAGGAACAGATCGAGGACTGCAGAGAGGAACAGATCGAAGAGAGGCGGAGAAGGAAGAGGCGAGAGTGCTAGAGAGTAGAGAGAGAGGCTGAGAATTGAAGGGGAAAGAAGGAACTCAGGAACTCAAGGTTCCGTGTGACGTTAGGCGAGTTCTTGGCTTCCAGAGGAAGCCTGCTTGTGAGTATTTTAGTTTAGATTATTTCATTTTTTTTTGGTTTTGTAGATTGTCATTTTAAATAATTTTAAGTTAAGATTGTATAACCTCCTTTTTGTTTGTTCTCAGAGGAAGCTTCTCTTTTTTTTTTTAAGACAAGATCCGCTTAGTAAGGTATGAAGTTATGAACTTCAGATTGTATTAATTTTTTTTAATTTTTGTCGACAATAAATTATTTATATAGTTTAATTAATTAAATTATATCTTCTTGATCAACAACTTTTGACTTTAAATTAATCGCCAGGCGCTAATGGATAATGGTTATGAAAAGTCTTCGTCTACAAATGTTAACATAAATTATGTTCATAATACAATTACTTACATAATTATAGCACAAAGCAAAAAAAGTACAAATTCAACCGAAAAAACAACTATGTCAACCATTTCGCGCCACGACGACCGCGATCCGTTCCGCGATAAGCGTATCATACCGTTCCCGCGACACCGCGACCGCGACCGAATCCTCGTTTTGAATCACTGGTTGTGAGTTATAGGGTGAAAAATGGGCCAAGGATCTTGTTTTGGCATGATGTGTGGTGTGGCGATCAACCTCTTAAGTTTCAATTCCCACATCTTTTTAGGATGGCTCGCATGAAAGAAGCATCTGTGTATGAAGTTCAGAAGTTCTCTTGAAGTTGTCTCTTGGAACAGGAATCAGTACAACTGGAATATTGCTTTCTTGAGATGCCCAAATGATTGGGAAGAAGAGGGTGTGCTACGTCTTTTGGCTTTACTTGCTAATATGAAGGTCTCTTATGAGGGCAATGACGAGATTCTTTAGCCTCATGACTTACAATTTAGTTCAAAAGCCATAAGCTACTGCAAGGATATGTACAAAGGGTTGTCTACCCTTGATTTCCCAGCCAATGCGATTTGGGAGCCTGAAGCTCCCACCAAAGCATGCTTTCTTGTTTGGGCAGCCACAAAAGGAAAGATTCCAATGGAGGCAAAAGGAGAAACTTCAAGTTGGCTACTAGGTGTCCTATGTGTTTTGGGAAGGAGGAGTCAGTAGACCACCTTTTTGTCCATTGTCGGTGGGTCTCCGCTTTGTGGCATTTGTCTCTTTCTTTGACGGCGGTTAGTTGGCTGCAACCTCAAACCATAAGAGAGGTTTCGGTGGCATGGAGAAGAAGGTAAAGAAGAGTTGGGTCCTAAGTGTTTGGAAGTTGATGCCTTTGGCTATTTTGTCGAGCATTTGTAAGGAGAGCAATGGCCTGATTTTTTGGGGCAAGGCTAGGGCTATTGATGATTTCAAACTTTATTTCTTGAGAGCTTTGTATAGTTGAAGTCAAGTTCTCATTCTTGGTACAAAGTTGACTTTTTTGAATTTTGTCAATATGATTACTGTAGAGAGCTTGAGGGCATGATGCTATTTTGTAATATCCTACTTTTGCAACTAGGTGACATTCCCTTGGTGTCTTCTCAATACAGCTTTTGATTACTTAATCAAAGCAAAAAGCGAGAACATGTTTGGCAGTGGCCGTTGACTTTTAGATGACTTTTAGATGAGACCCTTCCAGAAGTCCATCACAAGGCCTCTTAAGAACTTAATGGAAAAATAACCAAAACATCATGGGGCCAAATAATCACATCATTGACTTTGGACGCAACCTTCATCCTGGCACGTAAATCCAAATAGACTTAACATGCTTTCCTCTTCCCAATGATTTGTGTTTCCCACGTTCTAGTGCTTTTGATCCATTCTAAGAGACCACTTCTTGGGTTCCCTATTCGAAGTGAGTCATTCTGAGAAGATGTGCGAATTGAGGCTTTAATGGTTGATAGACACTTGATACCACGCCAGACACCATGCCAAAACAACACATAGCCCAGCAAGTAATTTGATAGCAAATTTATGCGTTTTTAATTTGAGAAAACATTAATCAATTCTGTAATTGGGTTTAGATAGTTTATGCATTTGTTCTAATATATTTGGATGGGTAACAAACAAATTAAGTACTTGCACAGCCACCAATACCGCCACCAACAATAACTATAGTGTGTCCTCCCACACAAACATATGCAATTCTATGCCTTCAAGGAGGCTCTTTTCTAAAGGAGACTAAGCAACGTGTTTTTCCAACAAAGCAGAAGCCTTGAGGCACAAAGACAGGAACCACTCTAAGCGGTTCTGGTTCCAGTTCCCAAATATTAGGAACAATACCACAGCAGTCCCAATTCCATATCACTGCTAATAAGATGTGCAGAATTACTATTATTCTTTAATATGATTGCAACACCACGAATTCATGGTCATTGATCACTGCCAAAGTTCTAGAGAGGTCAAGCCATATTCAGCATATTGTCCTCCATGACCACACCAATTCAGAAATACTTTATACTGCCTCCATCCTATTTGCATTGTCGAAAATTAGGGAGAATATGAAAATAAACATCAAAATCTATTGCTTACAAATTACTAATATATGGTTCAAAAGGGTTTTCCAATTTTTAAACACTATAATTGTTGAAATTAAACTTTTACGGTATTTTGGGGCCACAAGTTTTGGTCAAAACAAATGCAACGGAGGGACAGATCATAGTTATTTATCTAAAATGCCTCTAGGATCACTTTATGCTAGAATATGGATCACCAGACTCAAGGATTCAAAATGTTGTTTTGCTTGTGGTATGCAAAATCGCACTAAGCGGAATCACATTGCAGATTGTGGCTGTTGTGGGGCAAAAACGCATTTTGCTCATTGTGAAAACCTGTCGGAAGCAGCCGTTTCATCACGGAACAACAACATTTTGAATCCATAAGACATAATAACTCAAAGCAAAAGGCATAACAATCCATAATTTGAGATGAATTAGGACCCAGGTAGGGTATTAACTCTATCAAACCCTCAAAAATACATAGAGAAAGGGGAGGAAGATAATCATCTAAAGCTGTGAAAGCCTCACCAGCCACGATAAACATCATGAAACCACCTAGAATTACTGAGAGAAACACAACCCCAACATGATACAACTTGATTTTGACTCATCATGATTTGAATCCATTTAGTGTCAAAACATGACTGTTATTAAGTAGATCTAAATCGTCTCCAAGACAGGCATGAAGTTGACACGATCATTGAACCAACCCGTTTACCACCTCAATAAAAATCCGCTAGCAATCACATTTGTGCGGATTAAACAATAAACACATTGCAACTACAACTGGAGTTAACGGATGATGGTGAAACACACAAAAACAAATGCAGATTAATATCTTAGCTTATTATACCTTCAAAAGAAAGAGAATAGAGTGAAAATCTTACATGGCCAGCATAATAAGCACGAATTTGAAGATCTTCATCAACTCGCACAGTTTGCTTTAAGTCCACCGCTATTACTGCAAATGAAAAGCCATATTAGCTCAAATATGAAATAGAATGGGAGAGCTGCTTACATCTGACTCCCATAACTGCTTCGAATCAAACAATAATTAATGGCAATAAGGCAATATATAGAACCAACGTAGAAAGAAATAGCAATAACGAACACAAGCAGACAGCAAAACCAGATCATAGCACGACTTTGTCAAGACTTCACTAACAGTTTTTGAATTTGTACATTCGTCCTTCATGTAGAAAAGGAAGCTTATGCACAGAAAATATCATCGTGGCCATTCTCGAGCATCTTTCATCCCCTAAACATCATGGCACTCTGTCAAAAAGGTTATGCACCCAAAATGAGGCCGTCCCAAAACAAATTGGCCACATCGGAACATCTTTGCAGTTGGGTGAGCCTGCTTTGTCACTCTGTAACAATAGGAATATGCTACAGGATTTCCGCATCAGAGATATTCCACAATGCCACACCCATTTCTACAACCACGACCGCAAACTGCACTTTGAATCCTCCTTGTATACTCGTGACATCGTTAAGCACTACCAAGAGCAAACCAACCAACAACCATTCTAATATGGGTCATGGGAAACAAGTCTAGTATCTAGACATAAAGAACCTTACATGTGGCAAAGACGCTAGTTTTGGAACTAGTTCTGTAAGACTCATGATAACATTTTAAATTTTTCAACGTAAAGTTTTTTAAAAGTAATCAAAAAATTGAATTAGATAGACGCCAAGGGGATGCCACCCATGTACAAAAGGGGGAATTACGAAAATCATCATGCCCTCAAGCTATCATGCATAATATTATCTACAAATCCCCCCCCCCCCCAAAAAAAAAAACCCTCAAGTTTCTCCGACCATTAAGCACAAGACTCTAAAATAAGGTAAAAATTGAAACACAAACAAAATCAATGAAAACCAATTCGAGGACGGTGAAGTAGCCAAGAAAAGGGACCATAAGGCAAGCAACAAAAAACTAAGCTAATAAGAAGCACATATGTAAATAAAGAAATTGGATCAACCAAGCCAGAGCTAAAATGAACTTTAAGAAAAACACAGCAGAGCAACTCCCTGAATTGGACAGACTACACCGATCCTATCAAGGTCATGTCTTCAAGGAAGATGAGATGGGTCACTGAATGTCTAATAACCTCTCTAATTCATATTTACCTCTTTTTCTCTTAGCTCTCTCGATGGTACACCCACGGCAACATCGTCATTCTCCTCCATCAACATCTTTTGGGCTTGCACTTGCTAGATTTGGACCACACTCAATGCCACATAAAGTTACCGCTCTAATAATTGTCCAGCAAAACTTCCATTTAAGATCAACTAGAATTGTTTTCTCACATAAAATCCTCAATGAACTCTTCACTTTCTTCCCCAAATTTGGATTTCCTTTTCTATTTTCTTGTGGCCATGGTGTCATGTTTGCAACAATTTGGTTATCAATTCTTACAAATACTCAATGATGATCTACATCAAACTTATACTCTAGTTGCCCTATTACAGTCACGCTCAATTTAAACCTTTGGACCCTAAGGGTTTATCCAAAAGTTCCCTTTTTTGTCAGTGTCGCCCCTCTGTACAATAAAACAATGTCATTTGAAAATAGCATACACCAAGATGCACAATCTTGAATCACTTCAAGCACTGATTTATAACTAAAAAAGAATCCTGATTAAACTAAATCCTTGGCAAAGTCCATTGACAATAAAAAAGCACCTTGTATACCCCCTAGTGTACAAGAACATGTCCTACTCCCCACTACATATATCATCTATAACCTGCATGTACGCCATTGATGTACCCTTCTTCTCCATAGACCTCTTTAGAACCTAAATAGGTTACTCTATGTCTCTATCAGACGCCTTCTCCAAATGATAGCACCAAACGAAAATCATTTTGACTGTCTTTGTAAAGCTCTGCCATAGCAGATTCTGCGATGCATTGCATGGTATGAAACCAAATTTACTCTCAGAAATGGATTATTGCCTTCACAGTCTTTTTTTGATCACCCACTCACTCCCAGACCTACAACAAGTAGTTCATCCCCTCATGCCCTTATAGGTGGTACGATTTCTATGCCCACCTTGTTCTTATAAGATGACATGTGTGCTGTACTGTTCACACACCCTCTCATTCATCCTCAAGATAAGCTTGAATAAATTGTTCAACCAATTAATCCCTTCTTCAGCAAGTCTTTTCCAAGCTTCAATCAGATTTTGGTCTAATCCCATGGCGCTCCCATACCTTATTCTCTACATGGCATCCTTCAGCTCCACTCTCCTCATATGCCGAATAAACCTGTACTCAACACATATCTCATTCTCTTTTGAGACTTTGAGCACAGCTAAAGACTCGCTCATTGAAGGCCATACAAAAGTAACTTTTCCACATTTCCTTAACCTTTTCCTGTTCTACACGCACCTAGTCGTCTTAATAGCACATCTCACGTCCTTGGTGCCCTTAATTACCTAAATAAGTGTCCGGTCTTTTTATCTTTAGCCATTACTAACTTGACTATATCTCTTTCAATGGCCTGTATAACACTCAAAGCTCGAGTAATGCTAATGGTTTCCTTTGCCTCTTTATTTGGCAATTTATAGCAAGACGTGCATATGACAACATCACACTCCCATGTAGATCTAAAACTTGCTCGTTTGACCGTAGTCTTCACTAATCTGTATCCTCATTCAACCCAACAATCCTCCCTACAGCTTGTTTTTCTCTCTCCCTCTAGATATAACTAATATTTTTTGTAGCTTCCTAACATGCCTCCCTACATTGAGAATCACAAGCTACTGCCATCCCTTTTCTACAGGTAATGGAATCACCCGAAGATTGTCTGCAAAAGTAAATACATTGTCTCCTCTCAAACTTCTCTTATAGATTGAGGGCTCCTAGTTTTTTTTCTCCAGAAATTCTTACTTGATAATGTTCTCTTAGTAGAGTAAAACTAATCTTCTGTTTTAATCCCCACTCCTTTTTTAAAAATTTTTTATTAAGAATCAATAAAATTCCACTAATAAGACAGCAAGGGGATGTCACCCATCCACAAGAAGGGAAACCACAAAAAAACAAAGCTCTCCTAAATGGTCTTATCCACAACATTCAAAAAAGTCAACCCTGTACGGCAGTTGAGAACTTAGCTCCAACCATATTGGGAATTCAATCCCCACTCTAAACAGTAATTAAATTTTCCTTCCTTTGTGTAAAGGGATTACCACAACCAAAAAAAACAAAAAAGGTCAAGAATCACAGTACCTACATTATTTTGACAGTGAGCACTGATGCACAAACTCCAATTTGACAAACTCCAATTTGACAGTGAATAGGTAAGAGGAAATTTAGGGAGAAGATGAGAGAGGGGTTAGAGAGGAAGAATAGAGAAAGAAAAGATACACAGAGAAGAAGGCAAGAAGAAATCACACTTATTTCTTTGTTCTTCATTCCCAATATTCTCCCTTGGTTGGAAAAGGACTCATCCTCGAGTTTCATAATGAGATAGAAGTGGGACGGAGGACAAAAACAACGAGGTTACTCTATGAATGGGACTAACAACATTTTTTCCCCCAGACTTCATCCCCAAAAACAAAAACAAAAACAAAAATAAAAAAAGTGTAGCCTGGAAACATACAGTGTAGGTATTTGCCAATTATTCTTTGGGAATGAAGAAATCAGTGTGACCACGTCCATCAATAGCATATGTACATCACTCCATTAGGCAGAGTGTTGCAAACATATGTAGGTCGTTTTAAACTAAACAATTTTTGTCCACAACGTGATGTAGTAGTTTCAGAGTTGACACTTTTTGTAACTTTTGCCATCATTGAACCCTGGGGCTGTTCTTCAATATTACTTAATTCAAACTTGGTCAAAATATGGAAATTAATTTGAGATGAAAAATCTTCATTTTATCCAACTTTACTGCACAAAGCTTCTTTCAGTCTACTTTAGTTTTAATCCATGCAACATCCACCATGTCAAACGATGCAGTAAAAGAACAGCACAGGTCATCAATATCGCCATTATTTCTTCCATATTCTTTTCTCAAATTCTCTAGCTCTCCGATCTCATAGCACAAAAAACTTGGTGACATCAAGTGACTTGTTCCACTCTTAGTTTAAAAAAGCGCGCCCCTAGGCGCGGTGAGGCGCGAGGCGAGGGCTGTGTCGCCTCAGGGGGTGTGAGGCGAGGCGAATATTTAAAGCGGGGTGAGGCATGGGCTTCAGCGCGCCTCAAGGCGAAGCGCAAGGCGACCGAAAAGCGCGCTTCATGGAACCGTTGAACAAGAAGAGGATTTTTTTTAAAAAAAAATAAGCAGACTTGCCTTCTCCAGACCCGAGAACACCCTAGCCTTCTCCCAGACCCTCTGCTCAAGCCTTTCCATGGCTATCTCTGCTACGAATCTCCATTTCAGGCTTCAACCACAAATCTCCAGGTACGAATCTCCATTTCTCTTCCTTCTCTGCTGCGAATTTTTCTTCCCCTCTTCTTCTTCTGTTGTTTCGGCCCTTTTTGTGGCCTTTCGGTTGCCGTTTGGCTGCTGTTCTTGCTTCTTCTCCTCTTCCTTTTCTTGTTCGGCCATGTCTGTTGGCCATGGTGGTGTTTTCGGCCACCTTTCTCTCTCTCTCCTCCCCCCATTGCTGTCGGGGGCTTGGGTGGGGAATGGGCTGCATCTTCTTTTTTTTTTTTCCGTGCGCACTGGGCAGAGGCAGACCTGACCTTAAGCCTTCAACGCCCTTTTTTTGGGGGGGGAGGGAGGGTATGTTAAATTGTTAACCTTTTCAACGTTAATTGTTGAATTGCTAATTACTTTTATGTTTCTAGAGTTGAATTGCTTTGTGTGTTTAGACTTTTATGTTTCTAGACTTTATGTTACTTTATTTTTGAGGGTATGTTAAATTCTTTTTCATGTTAATTGATGAATTGCCAATTACTTTTATCTTTTTCATGTTAATTGATAAACTGCTAATTACTTTTTTTTGGGTTATGTTAAATCTTTAATCTTTTTTTAGGTATGTTAAATTCTTAATCTTTCCTTGTTAATTGATGAATGGCTTTGTGTGTTATGCTTGTTTTTATATTTTTGGACTTGTAGTAACTTATATGTATGCTTCCAGGTGCTCTGATATGATATCATCGTGTCCTTAAAACTATTTGCGGTGTTTTCTAAACTTTTACTGTTGTCCAATCACTTCTTTGACATCATTATTTAGCTTATTTGTCAAAACTGTGCATTACGATTAATTTGGAAGTATTTCAGCGTAAAAGTGCGCCTCGCGTCCGTGATGCGTGCGCCTTCGCCTCGCGCTTCACGCTTCGCGCCTCGGGACCCTTTGCGCCTCAGTGCGCCTCGCGCCTTTTAAAACTAAGGTTCCACTTCTCAGCCTGATTAGCTGAAACCTAATGTTGGACACAAGTATGAGATCTTACAGCAACCCCCTTCATTTAGAAAGTCTTGACATGGCAAAAAGGAAGTCCCAACAATATGATGCCTGAGAGCATGACAGGAATAAGTAACCTGATAAGCTAATACATGTCTTTAGATATGAAACATCAAGCGGCTCAATATGTTTTATTCCCTAAGAACAGGATGCTGTCTGCAGCATGAAGGCCATAATTCAATTGACAACAATCATCATATACTCATATGTACACCTTCCTTACAGTGCATGAATTGCTGCCGTCTGTGCATAAAAGTCAAGACGAGCATGAAAATCAAATGAAGGCTTACATCTTTACAATTGCATGCCTATGCAACAAGAACACTTATAGGGAACCTTCATTGGTACAGCAAAGAACTGATGGTGAATGTGAGTGTAACTCCAAGTTGTTATAATCCATGTTCATAGATCACTGAGTGACAAAACTTTATAGCAGAAATTTTTCCAGCAGTACTAGATTGCTAACAGTTGCAGCACAGAGTCCAGGATGAAAAACTGCAGATGGTGAAACAACAGTAGCAACCTGGATTCCAGAAAGAAATTTCAGGGCAGATGTATTTTTTTCCCCAGGCAAAGTTTCAATTTTTTATTTTTTATTTTTTTTGGGTAAAAGGACTGAAGCAGGATAATGATTGAACTTGGGACCTAAGGTTTATGGCAATCAGAGGTGTTGGCACTAGCAGGGTGCAGAACAATTAGGTCCAATACCAATGCAACAGCGAGAATCACGAGAAAGAAGGCAGAAGGAGAGACAGTAGAGAAAGTAGGGAAACAGAGAGAGCAAGGCAAGGAGAAATCATTCTGGATGAACTGGATTCAATTATTCAAGCATTAAGTGTTCCCGTTAAAAAGGAAATATTTAATTATTAGCTACTGGGAAACCACATAAAACAAAAACCTACACAGATAAGACATCAATTATCGCCTAAACACTCCCAAAGAACCTTACTTTGACTCTTCTAAAACACCCTCTAATATCCTACACGCAAATAATATAACTCACTCCACCTCACAATGACCGTCCTTTCCATTTTAATTTGTTTCAATTTGATTGTCCTACTTCGTAGTTCCTATTTAATAATTACACCTCCATTTTTCCTTTAGTTAGAACTGGATAGGCAATTTAAATGCGCGAAGTAAATCTGAATTCCGTACAGAAAACTTAAGTATAGTACCTATTCATTTGCATAAAGTAACAAGTGCCCTCATACCGTTTTGCTCTTCTTAATATTTGCCTCAAGTCAAAGAGTACAGTGATGCTAAGACAAAGGCATTACAAAAACATCATAAAAATATAACTTTCCAACTACAAATATACTCCCTAAGTTCTTAATTTAGACTGACTTTGTCTTTCATTTCCATCACATTTCTAGTCCCAAAACGTCAAAAAGTCAATAGTTATTCCCATAGCCATTTGCATACAAGCCAACGTGTCCATTGAAGTCTCCTCCAATAGAAGGATGCTCAAGTTAGAATGTCCACATCAAACCACCCAAATCATCCCAAAATTTCCTGTTACTGCTGACATCTAGCTCTACTAGGGGCCATAAGCACACACCATATGAATAGTCCTCCCTACCCACTTTTAGGCATGGATTCAAGATGTGGCCGATCTGCAACAGAACAGCCGCGTCGAAAAGGTTTTTGAGTTGGCCAAAGTAAATTGTGTTTTCGCTGCGATTCCATATTAGAGCGAGTTTTCCATATCCCGACTGAAACCGCATTTTGAGTTTTTGCTTTTAGGCTATATAATGCAAGATAGTACTAGAGGATGGATAAGAAGATACATGTATATCTCAATATTTACAGGTTTGAAGTATTTTGATATTTTATCATTATTTTCGTAGGTTTATGTAGGTGTACTTTAATATTGTCAAAATAAAGATATTTAGAACTATATTACCAAGATTTAGGCCTGTTCTTTTCGTGGTTTAATGGAACCATTTCTCTCCTTCAGACTCCCACCCACTTCTTCCCCCCTCTTCACACAGCCTCCCACACTTTAAAAAAAATACCACTCCTTCCCACTCTCACCCACTCTCACCTACTCTTTCCCACTCCTACATATAAGTTATATAACTACAATTTTTCATGTTTTGAAAACTTTTATAATTTATATAATTGTGTGTACAAATAGTTTTATAACAATTATAAAAAGTTTTATTTCTTTTTCGGATGTTATAAAAATATTTGTTAGTCATGCCGAAAATTGTAGATGATGCAATTTTTGTTATATATATTGAAGAAATAACACTTTTTTTCTGCGTTGTTAAGCAAATGTCAGTTATTGGTCGATATTTTGGTTTGACTCTGTATGTGGAAGAATTGCTTAAATTTTTATTTTTTGGCAATGGTTACGAAATATTTTTTATAGGTCACCAAAGCGTAGATGGTTGTTGCTGTATGTGTCACAGATTTATTTTTTGTTCATCGTAATTCATGACAAATTGCAGGTGTTTTTTCCGACATAATGAAGGAATGTGTAAATTTTTTAGCATTGTTTGCAATTTGTGACAGGAAGTTCAGATGTATTGTACGTATATTTTGAGCAGATACTTTTGCCGTGTACATTAGTAACAAAATATTCGAAGTTCTTCACACAAATTGCAAATGATTGTTTCCGTGTACTGAGGACCTGTTCTTTTCGTTGAATAATATAAGCTGGTAAATAGGTGAAATTGGTTTAAATTTGTATAAGTGGGTTGAAGTAAGTTGAAAAGGGTTGAAGTGAGTTGAAATAGGCTGAATTTTTTTTTTTTTTTTTGGGCATGGTGGGTAAAAGTTGGCTAAAATAGTGGGAAGTGAGTTGAAGTTGATTGAAGTTGACTATGAAGTTCATGAAATGGGTTGAAGTAGGTTAAAGTGGGTTGAAATTGGCTGAAACAGGTTGAATTTTTTTTGTATGATGAGCAAAAGTTGGTTCAAATAATGAAAAGTGGGTTAAAGTTAGTTAAAGTGGGTTGAAGTTGGCATTTTTTTATTGAAGTCCATAAAGTGAGTTAAAGTGGGTTGAATTTTTTTTGTATGATAGGTAGAAGCTGGTAGAAGTAGGTTGAAGTGGGTTGAACTTGGTTAAAGTGGGTTGAAGTTGGTATCCTTTTATTGAAGTTTGTGAAGTGGGTTGAAGTACATTGATGTGGGCTAAAGTTGGCTGAGATTGGTAAATTTGAATTTACCAACGAAAAGAAACAGGGCCTGAACATATGTATATTTTTTTCGTTGTTCGTATTTGAATAATATATATAAAAAAAATACATTTACAATTTGTTTTACGAATAACAAAAATTATAATTTTTTTAGGATAACAATGGCCACGAAACAATATTTCGTACCCGAATCAACATAGAAAAATATTTTTTTTAGTCTAAAAAAATTTTATCATCGGTAATTACTATCACAAATAAAAGATTACATTAAAGAACAAAATACATAACTTACATCAACTCTCGTATTTCCTTCCCACTCCTTCCCACTTCTTCTCACTCCTTCCAACTCCCACATATAACAAACGACTACTACCAACTGCCACCCACTCCTTCCCCCCTCTACCACTCCCACCCATTCCACGTCTGCAATTTGCCAACAAAAAGAATAGTTCCTTAGTTTCCTAGTGTATTAGGATTCTATTAGGTTATATATTTTTATCCTCTTCAATTTTTTATCTTATCATTGAGGTTTCCTAATGTCAACTAGGTTCTTAACTATACAAACCCCTTTATGTAATTGGAGAAGGTAGATTATGAATAACAATTGATATTGAATGTCAAGCTCCTCTACGTGCGGATATTTGTTTCTGTGTGAGCCAAGAATGGATTCTATGTGAGCATTCAGCATCCTAAGGCCCTTCTAAACCCCTTCCTTATAGGAATTGCTCTAAAAGCGTCCCACACCAACTATCCCTTTCGTAGGAATTGCTACAAGAGCGTCCCACATCACTATAATAAGGTCATTAATTTGTTAACCACCATCATTAGGTCCTACAATCCGTTCTAACTATGATGCCTACCCACCTCATAAATACGAGCATTCCATTGATATCCCTGCTTTCTTTACCTTAAAGATGGTGTCCTAGGCATTTTAAGTTGGCATCACCTCCGTAAAGCTTCCACCAATTTGAAGGGTTTCATGAAAGAGTTCCAACATTGTAGACCCCAGCTTTTAAAGGTGAAAGGCAATTAACTTATTTGACATGTGCGAAGATGGGTCCGTGATCTAGAGGTGTCAATTGGGTTGATGATGGCGACATCGTTTTTGTTTT
>JAKOGI010000676.1:0-22500 GCA_029747015.1 Carnegiea gigantea
TATATATATGTATATGTCTATGTATATATATATATATATATATATATATATATATATATATATATATATATATATATATATATATATAAATAAAATATAAGCTGCACTTCTCCTCTGGCGATTCCTCAGGCGACCTTAGGAGTCCAGCTATGGCAAGGGGTAGAAGTGGGAGACCCCGATCTGTCACCGACGGCCACCGTTCACCGGCACCAGCAGCAACATCGTCCTCGGCTGACCTGGCACTGGCTCCAGACCACACAGCTCCAGAGTCAGCTATAACCTTGAAAGAGAAATCACCCAGTCCCAATTCAATTTCAGGTACGCGATTTGAGCCCCCTGCTCCCCATCTCAGGCACTGGCGACATCCCTAACTCTGGCTCATCCTCCACCAGATACGAGGCCAGCAGTTCCGGTGGCTTCAAGAGCAGCGACTCTAGTGAGCACAGCAGCTCGGTCAGCTGGGTCCTCCTCTCCCCGACTGAGGCGCCGGTCACATCCCCAACTCCGGCCAGTCCAAGATCGGCTACAGGGGCAGCAGCTCAGGGGTATACAGCGGCAGCAACTCAATTGAACTCAGCAGCCGGGTCTCGAACCCAAGAAACAATCCACGGTAGCCCCCAATCACAACCCATCTGTTCCTATGCCGAATTAGTTTATCCCAATGAAGGTACTGAGCTTAATTTGGTTCCCACAAAGATTATCAATGGTGTTACATGCACTAAGCTTGAGAAATCTGATGTTGAAGCAGAAATTAATTACTGGTATAATGCTGTGTTGTGCAAGGTTTTGGGGGCTAAACCCCCCATTGAAATAATGAAGGGATTTCTGAATAGAATTTGGGCTAATCACAACATTGATAAGATCAACAGCAGAGAAATGTGGTTTTTACTTCTTTGATAGCAAACCCGTGTTGGTTAAAGGTTGGAATCCCACTATGGATTTATAAACAGAATCCATTCGATCCCTTCCCCTATGGATTCAGCTTCCTGCTCTTGACATCAAATACTGGGGAGCTGAGAGTTTAAGTAAGATTAGTAGCGTCCTGGGTATCCCCATAAAACCAGACAAATTCACCAAGGATAAGCAAGTAATTCGTTATGCACGGCTTTTAATCGAAATGCCAATTGATGGCCCCTTCCCACATCGAAATTTTCAATGAAGATGAAGTTCTGATTCGACAGCCAGTGACATATGAATGGATTCCAACCAAATGCTCACATTGTGTAGTGATGGGTCACACTGAAGATGTTTGCAAGAAAAAAGGGGTAATACGCACTGAATAGAAAAGGATTCAAAAACCTTCAACCCCATATCAACCCAACGCCGAATGCACTCAAGTTCAATAACCAACGGCTGATCCCGCCAAGCTGGTTCAATCATGGCCTGCCAGTGTGTCTTCTCAGAAGGAACAACCAGGGGCCTTTACCCCAGTTACCAAAAGTGCTTCGCCTAAGAGGCTTTCTGACTCGGCAGCCAACTCAATGACTTTCTATCCTAATAGCTTCGATGCCCTGAATGATGATCCCAATCTGGATTTGTAGCAAATGGAGGTTCCTTCAACCATACTCCCACATGTCACACATAGCTAGCTGGAACGTGAGAGGCCTCAATTGGCCCAACAACCAAGAAGATGTAAAACTCTTCTTACAGCTCAAAAATGTTTGCTTGATTGGTCTACTGGAAACAAAAATCAAAAGCCAGAAGTTGAATAAAATTGCATGAAATATTTTTCGTGGATGGGAATGGGCGAACAATTCTTCCATCCCAAACAGAAGGATTTGGGTAGCTAGGAAGCCCAGCTCCTTTACCGTCACTATCTTGAGGATGGCTGATCAATTCATTCACTGCGAAGCCACACAGCATGCCACAAGAAAACGCTTCCATATAACGTTTATCTATGGGCACAACCACGAGCATCAGAGACAACCGTTATGGGAGGCATTGCATCAAATCTCCCTCTCCACGCACGGAGCCTGGTGCCTCCTTGGGGACTTCAATACTATTTTGTCCAAGGAAGACCGCTATGGAGGCAATGATGTTGAAGACCATGACATTCAGGAATTAACCAATTTTTTTGCGAACTATGAAGTGCTGAAAATGCCTAGTTCAAGAGCTTTCTTCACATGGACCAATAAAACTATATGGAGTAAAATTGATAGAGTGTTCATAAATAGCTTATGGCATAAAGTATTTCACTATGCGCTAGCAATTGTCCTCCCCCCTGGGCTGTTTAACCACTCCCCGATCCTCTTTCAGTTCCACGAGACTCGAAAGCCACCCCCACAATTCCAATTCTGTGATATGTGGAGCTCGCATAAGGATTTTCTTAGCATCGTGTCCAACAACCTTCCAAATATCAATAGCCATGCCACAGTGAAGTTAGTTAGAGTTTATTTTGTCAATTTGAGGCGGCAGCTTAGGAAACTAAATCAATGCCACTTCAATGACCTCAAACGACAGCAAGACTCTTCACGCAATGCCCTTATCCAAGTGCAGCAAGATCCTCAAGGCAACCTGGATAATTTGTCCCTTAAAATAATAGAGCAAGAAGCTCGAGACAAATATATCTCCATCGTCTCCTCCAGCCTCGTTCTTATCCGACAGCAATGCAAAATTGAATGGATTAAGTATGGAGATGACTGCACCAGATTTTTCTTCGCCAGAGCGAAACAAAGAAAGCCGGCCACTTACATTTACACCATATAGGATGCCATTGGAGCCGTTGTTGAAGGTTTTGATCAGGTCGGCGACGTGATGCTTTCATTTTATAAAGACCTATTGGAGCAAACACCCTTACAAAGGCATCCTACGACCCGAGCATCACATAGCAATGCAAGGTCTTGTCACCGGAACAACATATCGACCTTTGTAAGCCCTTCACCGACAACGATATTAAAGATGCCTTATTTTGCATCCTAAATGTTAAATCTCCTGGTCCGGATGGCTTCAGCAGTGGTTTTCTCAAAACCACATGGAGCATCACAGGCCCTATGGTATGCGCTATTGTTAAGAACTTCTTCAATTCAGGGCATATGCCCCTTTTTTAAGCGCCACGAAGTTGATCTTGTTGTCGAAGGTGGCACATCCTCAGAATGCCTCGGATTTTCGGCCTATATCATGTTGCAATGTCCTATACAAAGTCATATCCAAACTTTTGAGTGCGCTACCCAAGGAAGTCTTGCCTAGCATAATCAACCAATGTCAAGGAGCTTTCGTACATGGAAGGGAAATTATTTATAATGTTCTCATCTGCCAAAATATAGTGCGGGGTTGCCAAAGAAAGCACATTTCCCCCAGATGCATGATGAAGGCTGATTTAAGGAAAGATTTTGACTTTGATCATTGGAATTTCCTAGAAGATCTTCTCAGAGCCTTGCACTTTTCGTATGTATATACTAAATGGATTATGGCATGCGTCTCCTGCGTTGAATTCTTTCTGCACCTCAATGGCCGCATTCACGGAAGTTTCTTGGGATGTAGGTGTTTGCGCCAAGGGGACCCTCTATCCCTGCTCCTTTTTGTGCCAGTTATGCAATATTTTTCCCAGATTATGCAGAAAGCTAGCGCTCACCCATATTTCAAGCACCACCCCCATTGCAAGAAGCTCAATCTCACCCACCTCATGTTTGTGGATGACCTCATCTTATTTGCTAAGGCTACTATCCCAGTAATCCACGTCTTAAAAGATGCTCTTGGTAAATTTACCCAATGTTCTGGGTTGGAAGCTAATCTCCATAAATCCCAACTGTTCCTGGGGGGATGTTATCCAATGTTGCACACCCAATGCCTTGAGGCTGCGGGGTTTCGTGAAGGCACACTCCTCATGAAATATCTGGGCACCCCAATCACAGCTGGCCGACTCATCAAACTAGAGTGTAGTACCTTAGTGGAGAAAATCACTAATCGGGTTCATATCGGAGCCAACAGAAACCTCTCATTTGCAGGTTGAGCAATGCTTATCAATGGTGTCATTTTTAGAATGTTTAACTATTGGGCATCTATAACACCCCCAGCCCCTAGGGCCAGGAGCGCTATGTTTTCTTAACTTCTTACTTAAATTCTGGGGTGAAACGGATAGAGTTTTCCCTAATAACTGGCCATTTCTAGGCTAAAAAACCTTACATTCAATCCATGCAAATCAACGTAAGCGTAAAAACATTTATAAGAAGCTCAACGGCCACACGCCGGAATTCATAACTCAACGAGCCACCCGCTCGGAGTATACCAAACAAAATAATTAATTAATACAAGAAAAGAAAAAGATACAACTGAATGGTCTACACAATCGGAGTACCGGGGTTTACATCCCAAAACATAGCTAATCTCAAGTAAAGACATCTAACCAATCAGATGGTTGGCTCACATGGCTATAAGAACGACTCATAAATATTATGCATTATCTTAGTTAGAAAACTTAGTTTACAACAATTATAAACTAGGAATACGTTATATTACATCGTTTAACTCGTGAACCTAGTTCTATATGGCAACATAACTCATTTCCAACCAGGGGTAAACTTCACCCCGCACAAATGACTTGACTTTCACCTGTCATAAAGAAAACCTGGGAAAAGGGGAAAGAGTAGCGGGATGAGCAACCACACGCTCAGTGAGTGTCCCCCAACCCCCTTAAAACCAAAACCGTTACAACTAATAATATCTTTACTAGTCGCATATCACATTTTCATACCTTAGTATCATATTAGGCAGTCATAAAATTCTTATGGGAACATCACTAACCATCAACTTCACTTTAAGCACTCAAAAACATTTCTAGGTCTCTAAATAACCAAACTTCTTTACTAACAGGCAGTCAAACACTTAAACAAGTGACGAGGCTAAGCACAGAGACTTTCTTTTTTTTAAACATAACTTCTTAGCATTCTATTCGGACTATGCATGAAACTCTATTCACATGATACATAAGGTTATCTCTTTTTATAATCTTTTCTTGGCATTTCATTCATAAGATATGCATAAGACATACACATTTCAAGTCTCAATCAAATCTCATTCATAGGGTATGCATGAAATATGCTCATAAGACTTTCTTTTCATATTCGCATCTTACTTAGCATCTTATTCATAAGTTATACTTAGAACATGCACATGTCATACACAGGAAGCTTTCATTCTTTTACTAAAAACACTTCATTTAGCCTCTTGAGGCTCGTAGAAACTCTTCTCTTAGCCTCTTTAGGCTCATATTCTTTTAAAAGAATCTCTTTCATCTTGGTCTCATAATGACCCCTAAAAAATTTCTTTCTAAAACACTTGAAAAGGCAAAACGCCGACTGCTTTTCTTATTTAATAAGAAACTACTTTGGGCATAAAATCATCATAAAGTGCTGGTTGGGAGAGATCTAGACTCAATCCCAGTGAGATTAACTCACACTAAGCTCTTACTCCCGGGATGGCAACTAACTTTGGACCTTCACCCTCGTCAGGGTCTCTAGGAATTACTCCCTAGGCTAGGGATTCCCCCTTTCAAGCAGGTTCACCCCCATCTATTGTCCCTAAGCAGTTATCTTAGCCATTTAAACTGGTCGTAACGACTAATAAGTTTGCTGCCTCTCATAGCGAAATCCTTTATCATACAATTAACGCCTTTGTAAAACTCTTTAGGGATTCCCCCGTTCAAGCAGGTTCACTCCCAAAACTATATTCATTTAGTTAACATATGCAATCATGCACTAATATTTATGGCTACTATCATTTCAAAACATGAAATCCTTCTTTGAAAATCTCACCCTTATGCACATAATGTAACTTAAGGACATGGAAGGGAAAGGTGGTCCATATATGTCACATTCAAGCACTTCATAATCAATTCAGCACAATAAGCCACACCTGGCCTCGCAATCCACACGATTGCGGTTAATTCACAACCCCGGGCTCCCTCCTCACAAGCACCGTACCACGAAGAACCTCGAACCACTCATAGTTCTACCTCAAACCATCTAACTACCATCTCGGTTTTGCAATTTATTAATCATAACATCTTATCATGCTAGCTTATAAGGAGATAGGGTTTAGGTACTTACCTGGGCAAGCAACACCATTCAACGGTGCATAACAGCAAGCATATACATATATATATATATATATATATATATATATATATATATATATATATATATATAGATATATATACATATATACATAGATAATATATATATATCATATATATATACATATATATATATATATATATGCAATCACATCCACATATAGTACCTTACTTAGCAGATTAAGCATGAATTGACTCTAAGCATTTGTAGTTCAGTTCGAAGTTATTAAACGAATAAGAGTTAACTATTCGTACATATATCAATCCTAAACATTTATGGTTTACTTCGTTATTATACGAACATGAGTTAATTAATCGTACACATTTCGATTCTAAGCATTTATAGCTTACTTCGAAGTTATTTATCAAACAAGAGTTAACTAATCGTACATATATCAATCCTAGACATTCGTAAGTCATTTTGAAGTTAATAAACGATTATGGAATAACTAAACATACATATATCAATTCTAAATATTTATAATTCATTTTGAAGTTAGAAGACGATTATGAGTTAACTAAACATACATACCTCATTTCTAAGCATTTATAATCCACTTCGAAGTTAATGAACAACTATGAATTAAGAAGCGACAATACATATATACATTAATTCTAAACGCTTACAAGTCACTTCGAAGTTAATATATGATTGTGAAATGACTAAACATATATACGTTAATTCTATGCGTTTATCATTCATTTGGAAGTTAGAAAACGATTATGAATTAACTAAACGTACGCTCGTCGTTTCTAAACATTTATAATCCACTTCGAAGTTAGTTTTCAGGCATGAATTAACTGAATAGGTTCGAATCAAAGCTAAACATGCATAACTCAGTTCGAATTAAATCTTTTGGGCATAAATAAACTGATTATGTTCGAATCAAAGCTAAACAGGCATAATAAACTTCGAATTAAATCTTCAAGCATGAATTAACTGAATAGATTCGAATCAAAGCTAAATAGGCATAATTTACTTCGAATTAAATCTTTAGGCATGATTTAACTGAATATATTCGAATCAAAGCTAAACACCCATAAATCACTTCGAATTAAATCTTCAGGCATGAATTAACTGAATAGATTCGAATCAAAGCTAAACACGCATAATTCACTTCGAATTAAATGTTCAGGCTTGAATTAACTGAATAGATTTGAATCAAAGCTAAACTTGCATAATTCACTTCAAATTAAATCTTCAGGCATAAATTAACTAAATTCACTTGAATCGATTTTAAGCCACTTTCGAGTGTTAATCAACTAAACTAACATTTAACTATTTAAGTCATGTTCAGACATCAACTAACTAAACTTAGCATGCATCGCAACTAAAAGGGTTAAAATGCTCTCAAAACTACTAATACTTAGGAAGCGAGAGACACCCACCTTGAATCCAAGCTAAGGGCCGATTTGGGTGATTTTTCGGTAGTTAGAAATCTGGTTCTGCCTCTCCCTATTGCTGGGCTGCTGCTGCTGGTGGTGATCGCCGGCGTGGGCTCACCGGTGGGGACTCCTCGTCACCGTCGTCACACCCAACTTGCCAGCCTCATTCACGACAGCTGCCGGCCACAAGTCGCGGTTCCTCGAGCTCTTATTCGCTCAGTTCCTCTCCCTGGGTCTCTCTCTTCCTTCTTTGTTGGTGGTTGTGCCCGAGTCTGGCCGTACGACCATCATTTTGGCCGCTAGCGCCAGCACCGTCACCCTCTCCCTCTCCTCTGGTGTGGTGTTGTGGTCGGGGTGGGGGTACCGTGAAGAGCTTCAAGAACCCCCCCTTTCGCATTTTTCTGCTGAGAGGAAGAAGGGACTTCGGCCCCTTCAAAATATAAACGTAAATTTTTTTTTGGTTTCTTAGTCGCTTGCCTATTCAACTAAAATTGCTAATCCAATCTCGCAACCTCCTATTCTAAACCCGATCGTTAAAACAACCTTCTATCGACTATTCGTTCCCAAATATATATAAAGGTTCGATTTATTAAACATTGAACGATTTCTAAGGTGGACAACCTAATCGTATTCGGAAAACGACTAAATAAATCGAATAAAGACTAAATTAAACTATCGATATAATTTAGAAGCACAAATAGCACAAATTAACTTTAAAATCAATAATAGCAATAATAATTCTTTTTAATAAAATTGGCATTCACATAAGCACATCTGATAATAATTTAACTCGTAAAGTCAATAAAAACACGAATTTATAACATAAAAAGGTAATACAGTTAGTTTAACGGAAAACAAAGAATGTGGGTCTTGCATTCTTCCTCCCTTAAAAGAATTTCATCCTCGAAATTCTAAATCGAGGTTTGGTCCTTCCTAGAATGTGTGCACATAATCCATGATCTACACGGTAGCTTTCCAAAAGGTTTCATTTTTTATGCATTACTTCTTTTGAATCGTGGCTTATGGTATCCAGTCTCCTCCTCGCCAGTCCTCTTCAAGCGTCTGCTCACTCTATTTAGGCATCGAGGGCCAATCGCATTAGAGAGGTGCAAATGAGTTGGCATGGAAAGCCATATCAAACTTGCTTTTAAAAAACAAAAGGAAAGAGGCTTTCAATTATCTAGATTCAGTCCACATGGTAAGCAATAATTCTACGCATATGCATCTATGAGTGGGCATCTAACGGTATGATAACTAGGACAACATCTCAAGGTCATCTGCCTGTAGTCTCATCTTAAAAACATGAATTCAAACTACCTTTGGGATCACAATCATTAACATGGGGACTCCTATAACACATTTAGAATAATAAAAACGTCACGCAGCACCACATAGTATCATTTAAGCACAACAGTATCACATAGCATTGCATGGAATTAGTACTTTAGTATTCTCAAGTGTAGGATTCCCAATCAACGTGAGAACATCTAATGCGCATATAGTAAGCAATTACGAAACAGAAGCATATGTGACCGATATTTCTATGTTTTTAAATCAATTCCGAATAACTTTTAATGATTTCATTCATGGCAACTTAAACAGGGCATGCAACTGTCGCATGAAGGCAGTTAACTTAGTAAAGTTCATTCAAAGGCATGAAGAAATCACATCACCCTGAGGTAAAATCAACTGATCAGGAAGCTACCACATCGTACTTAAGGTAGTAGAGACATTATATTGCGTCACATTGAAAATGAAGGGGCTTGGGATAATACTCGAATTCATATTGACATCATACAGAGTATACAACAAAGCACTAAGGACTAAGAACCATGAATAGCACGAATTAGCATAACATGTCAATAGGAACACCTTGAGGAGAGAATGCTATGGCAAGAATACGTGAATGCGGGTTTCTATGGTCGCCTCATCATGCTTCAAATACATGTGTGCCGTTATTCAGTTATAACATGGAACCAAGGAATCGATGGGATGTAAATGATGACTCTAAGGTCATACCATGATATGAATCACGAAAGTCAAATCGTTTAGATAGCTAGCTCACGTGCTAAATCCAACTCAAGTCAAGCAAACAACAAGATACGCATTTACTAAGCTAATCATTCGCAAGACACTTGAATAACCGTGCATAATGAACGTGAGTGTCAATATATCTGATGACATAACCCTGAGTGCTCTACTATGTGACTTTCTTACACATGAGATACATATTTCTATAGACGTGATTCATTTAAATGTAGCTCTATTGCAATCTAATCATGCATTACATACATCGAGTTCAACCAGTCCAATTATAGCACGAGAAAATAATATTGATGGGTTGTCCATAGTGATTCAAGAGTCATGTCGTGTAACTAACTACATAAAGTCAAATTGCTCTCACTAATACAGTTGCATGTTTAATCAAATTCAAGCAAGCAGTTGCCGAAACTCATTTTGTTGCCATTTGATCACAAACGCATCGATGGCCTTATAGGTACCCGTTAAGGTCTTATGAGGTACACCTGTCTTAAGGGTGATCATAGGAGTCCTACTGCTTGGGATTGTTTACTACGTATAATTCCAAAGTCTGCGAGGTTCTTTCTCCCTCATGCTTCCTAGGTATATCCGAGTTTGTTCGAGTCAAAACATTGTCACCCACATTCACGAATAACAATTCATATAATAAAAAAAAATAGCAAGTGATGCATGGTTTAAGCAATAATGGCAAAGAAGGGAAATAGTAGGCACACAATGCAATGTTTAACGAGGTCCTACCATTAGCATTTAGCTTTTCAAGCACGCCTGCGAACATATTTCTTAATTTCACTCAGACAATTCAAAATTCACAACAGCAAGGTACCATTTAGTAGGATTATAATCATAGCAACTAATTTCCAATAATTCCTTTCCTAGCTCAATATGAAGGATTCTATCGACGTACACATCTTAGCACATACGCATTTACAAGCAACATTTGATAAACATAAGGGCGCGTATTTGTGAATCTAAAGTTCATCATCATCACTAACAGAAAGTTAATCCTTTAGTGTAAGATAAACTTGGCTCAACTCTAACTCACTAATTAGAAGACTTTAACCTGTAGGGTCCTCAGGTTTTCAAAAGGAAATAGTTTAACTACTTCTACCTCTCTCTCTACCAACCTTTGAGTACGTCTGCTCGCTCCATTATGGGGCCCAAGGAGCAAATCGTACTTTAGGGGCAAACATGGTCTTGGAGTTAAGGCTTTCCAATCATTCAATTTCAAATCGTCAAGGCGCATAAGTAAACAAGCATACAATCTTCGATTGAACTAACACTTAACTCATTCATGAGGATGCAAGTTATTTGGCTTACACCCTTAACAACTCGTTCGTTCAATCGATTAGTGAGCTCACTCGAGCCGCACTTAGCTAGCTAAATGTGCCAACATTCACATTAAACGTATATTTGTAGACCTAGTAGGCATATATCACATCACTATGAACACGTTCCTATCGGACTATATGAATGCAAGACTCAGGTCGCGGCCTATGATCGCAGGACCATGCTCTGATACCATCAATTGTAACACCCCCAGCCCCTAGGGCCGGGAGCGCTATGTTTTCTAAACCTCTCACTCAAATTCTGGGGTGAAACGGACAGAGTTTTTCCTAATAACTAACCATTTCTAGGCTAAAAAGAATTACATTAAATCCTTGCAATTCAACAGAAGCGTAAAAACATTTATAAGAAGCTCAACGGCCACACGTCGGAGTTCGTAACTCAACGAGCCACCCGCTCGGGGTATATCAAACAGAATAATTAATTAATACAAGAAAAGTAAAAGATACAACTCAACGGCCTACGCAACCGGAGTACTGGGGTTTACATCCCAAAACATAGCTAATCTCGAGTAAAGATATCTAAGCAATTAGATGGTTGGCTCACATGGCTGTACAGAGCGACTCATAAACATTATGCATTATCTGAGCTAGAAAACTTAGTTTACAACAATTACAAACTAGGAATATGTTATATTACATCGTTAAACTCGTGAACCTACTTCTATATGGCACACATAACTCATTTTCAACCAGGGGTAAACTTCACTCCGCACAAATAACTTGACTTTCACCTGTCACAAAGAAAGCCTGGGAAAAGGGGAAAGAGTAGTGGGATAGGCAACCATACGTTCAGTCAGTGTCCCCCAACCCCCTTAAAACCAAAAACCGTTGCAGTCAATAATATCTTGACTAGTCACATATCATGTTTTCATACTTTACTATTATATTAGGCACTCATAAAATTCTTATGGAAACATCACTAACCACAAACTTCACTTTAAACACTCAAACACATTTCTAGGTCCCTAAATGACCAAACTTCTTTACTAATAGGCAGTCAAACACTTAAACAAGTGACAAGGCTAAGCACAGAGACTTTCTTTTTTTTTAAACATAACTTCTTAGCATTCTATTCGGACTATACATGAAACTCTATTCACATGATGTGCACATAAGGTTATCTATTTTTCTAATCTTACCTTTCTTGGCATTTCATTCATATGATATGCATAAGACATACACATTTCAAGTCTCAATCAAATCTCATTCATACGGTATGCATGAAATATGCTCATAAGACTTTCTTTTCATATTCGTGTCTTACTTAGCATCTCATTTATAAGTTATACTTAGAACATGCACATGTCATACACAGGAAGCTTTCATTCTTTTACTGAAAACACTTCATTTAGCCTCTTGAGGCTCATAGAAACTCTTCTCTTAGCTTCTTGAGGCTCATATTCTTTTAAAAAAATCTCTTTCATCTTGGTCTCATAATGACCCTTGTTGAATTCTAAGAGTACACAACCACAAGAGGGGGGTGAATTGTGGTGTCCGATTTTCGCCTATTTACTGACAAACAGCCTTAGACCCTGATTGCAGAGACTGTTTCTGAATGACGAACAGTCTTGGGCCTTGTTTGCAGTGGCTGTTCCCAATTGGTTCAGAAGCGAAAATCAAGTAGATAAAAGCGGAAATAAAGCACACACGATTTTTACGTGGAAAACACCTCTAGCCCAACTGAGGTGTGAAAAAACCACGACCTACCTCGTGTAGGATTTAACCACTTCACTAACGGGCTGAACACGTTACAAAAGTAACACTCCTTGTTACAACTTGTAACCCACGTAACCTTCTTCTCTAAGACAGGTTACACCACGTCCAAATCTCTCTAGATTGGACACGTCCAAAGTCCACACGACTAAGGACACACTCACTCACTTTTGATCTGAGATCAAGGATACAAAACACCTTACTGGGGTGCTTCTGACTTAAGCAGATGTAAGGTACAATGAAGTCCTAGTATGCTAATAGTTTTGAAAGCTCAATTTTTGCACAATCTTGTCACGGTTTTTTCTTTTGAAATGTAGCTCTAGAAATCTCAATGTGTTTGTGAAAGAAACCGATTTTTCCCTTGTGTATCTCTGCCAAAAGGAGTGAAAAGATTTTCTTATTTAAGCCAGCAAACCCAACGGCTAACTCCTTCAAAAAAGATAGAAAAATCTTCTAATTTTAGCAGCTTAGAAGATTCCTTCAGATTTTCAACGGCTAGGAACAAAGAAGATAAGATTCTCCTAAAATATAGGGATTTGATACTCACAGAATAAAAACTGATTAGCCACTTAATATAGCCGTGTAATTTAGCCCAAAAAAGGATAAAAATCTTGGTTTCAAAATTTGAATCAATCATGGCCTAAAAATAAGGAATAAAGATTTTTCGGATTTTGAAAAAAAATCTCTAGCAAAAATGGTTTTGCAATCTGCTACATATATATAATAAATAATAATCTTTTTAGGACTTAACTAATCAGCCTAGGATTTCATAAAAGGATTCTTAGAGCAGCCAGCCAACCAAAAGAAATTTTTAGGTAAAACGGATGTGGCCGCTGCAGTTTCAGGAACACCCTAGGCACCCTGTTTGCAGGATTGTTTGGAAATGGTGTTCTGAAGCAAATCTCGAAAACCGTTTCAAGAAGTGTTAGATTGAGACTTTCAAGATTGGCATATTAACAAGAATCTAAAAGATAAAACCTAAATCAAATCGAGACTTCTTGTTGTAAGAATTAGTCATCTTGTCGAGGATGGATGTGCAACTCCAAACACCTTGGTCACCTTGATTACTCGGGTGATCTTGTATCGCTGAATGTAGGAACTTGGTCTTTAAGACTTAGTCAGCTGTTATCGAGATTTGTTGTGTGCTGATCTTTGTGTCACTGAAGCTTGGAACTTGTTCTTAAAACTTGTTCTCAACATTTAGTAGACAGAACAGGTAAGTAGGATCAATACAAACAACTGTGTAGGACCTGTTTGGAGAGCTTGTTTGGGACAACATTACTCAAGCAAGTATGCTACACTTGGATTTGTTATCATCAAAACTTGATACAGTTAGTTCAACAATTTCCCCCTTTTTGATGATGACAAACCAAGTGACCATATTGACAAGAAAAAGATTTCATTTTCGTAAGTGCCTTGAGTGCTGATATATATCCACACAAGTGCTAGGTCAGTCAAAAAACATATGTAAGTATAAAGACTAATGACTCAACCGTTCAACTCAACCAACCGTTCAACTCAACCTAGGTCCACTTATCTTCCCCCTTTTGGCATCATTAAAAAGGTACAAACAACAGTCAGAACATGATGTTTGTAAGTGAATCACATGAGACATAGCAAGAGATAAGCAAGATATAACAGAACCAGATATGTCATTGAAAGTCCGGAAGGTGCAATACCAAAAAAAAAAGGAAACACAGAAAGAGACAGGGAAGATCACTCTAGGAAATATTCGATGAGAACAGGTGACAAGGGTTGATTATGGCTGCGGAGGAGGGAGTTTGGTAGCGAGGGAGGAGAGAAGGGCAAGGAGATCTTCATGACGCTTGGCAGATAGCGCCTTCTCTTCTTCCAAGGCAGCCTTGACGGCTGTGAGCTCATCCTTGAGGCGGGAGTTATCCTTTAAAACAGCCTCAACTTTGACTGATGACCTCCCAGAAACAGGAGGTCTGGGTGTTCGGCTCCCCTGTTTGGAGACCGAGCCCTCAGCCAGAGTATATCCACACCCCATGAGGGTGTCACTCCCTATCTCATCAATCACTTGAGCAGCCACCCTCCTTTTGAGCTCTATCCCAAAGTGCTCAAAAACCCTCGTCAGTAGAAAATCATACCCAAGATCATGTGCCTGGGTGGTGTTTGCAATACGCCCAATATGGCGGATCATAAGAACAGGAAGGTTGATGGGTTCCTCCCTATCCAAAAGATCCACCAGGCACTGATCAAGAGCATCAGCCTGGTTTCTACCTTGACCTCTTGGGATGATGTTCTTTATGACAAACATAAAGAGCAGTTGGTGCAGAGAGGTCATCTCACCCTTCTTCACGAATGTGGGTGTTTGCAGGCCCTGGTTTTGAAGCAAAGGCTTCATCTTGGGACCCAAGATTGCCACCAATTTTCCCAGTTGAAGCAAAGTTCTTTTCAGTGAGGGGACAAACAGTCGATCCCTCAAACACCACCAATTTCCAACCAAAATGGTAGGGAATATCTTTCAAACCCAAGCCCACTGATTTCAGGTCGACACTCTTCAAAAATCCAAAAGGTTTGAAGCTGATTGGGCGAGGAGGAGTGGAAGGTTTACCTTCTAGAATCGCCATTAAAAACGGCGAGAAGGCAACAGGGGCAGGACCTGTTCGTGAGGGTGGTGCGGGTGTCCTGCTACCCTGAGATTTTGAGCCAGGACTTCCAAAGCCGTTGAAGCTGGCATAGCTCATAGGGGGAAGACAACATTGTTTATGCACTAATACCAAGTGCAGAAGCTGGCATAGCTCATAGGGGGAAAAAAAGGGTAGAACCTTTTCATTCGTATTAAGAGTGCCTTGGACCTTTATAGTTACCTTCTGTGATTAACGCATTGCAAAGCTTCAACCTATGTGTATAAGACCATTGATGTCATTGTATTTATTCTGGATTAGTTGCTTAATGGTGGGACATGCCCCAAGACACACCTGTGGTCCTCAATTACACAAGAGGATTACAATCAAGTATGCTCGTAGAGATGCCCTTTTGTGCGGCTTTATTGCGAATCAAATGGTAGCACTATAGACAACGTGATGACCCGGAAGCTTGTAGAGTTACATGGAATGCTATGGAGGATCACTTGTATGTTGTATAAGTGAAAGGTCTAATAGATGGACCATTTGGTTACTTACTTAACTTGAATTCTAGGGGGCATGTTGTGGAGTTGATTAAACAGCGCACCCTACGTGAGTATTGCTTCATGTAGTCATCGTTGGCTACCAGTGCATAGCATTTAGTCCTTCTATTGGGGTTGAATGACTGGCTGCGCACCTCCTTCATAGCATAACTACCCGACTGGGGGCCCTAACATTTAAATGCTTATCTATGTATGACCCTTAATGGTTATGGCCTGATGTCGTACCCTTGGACGCCAACTCAGGGCGACACATGTTGTACAAGTAAAAGTTTGTGTCTCTTGCAAAAGTGCGCTAATATGGTTTTCCATGCCAACCCATTTGCCCTTCTCTAATGTGGTTTACCCTCGGTGCCTGAGTAAACTCTTGCATAGGTTGGCAAGGTGGAGACGCGATTCTATAAGCTTCTTTTAATTATAACTCCTTGCACAACAGATTTTCTAATTTTGTTACGAGTTATGCAGATTGTTCCATATGTATGCTCATGCTATGGGTGAATTATAGACCCTGAAATTTCGAGGACGAAATTCTTTTAAGGGGGGAAGGCTGTAACACCCGGGATTTTATCCCCTTTGTTAGCCGATTTCGCTACTCATATCATTATAAATTGAACTAATATTGATGTGCCTGTTTACGTGCTTACTTTTATTGACATGGATATTATTATTATTTTTATTGTTACTAAGGATTATTGTTGGACACTACATTGAGCGAACCTTAATATAATCAAAGGGCGAGTAATTCGACCGATGATTGTGTTAGCGAATTCGGTTTCAGAATGAGAGCCCTGGTTTAAATTAATTGTTCAGTTGGTAGATATTCTTTTATCAGTTGAATAATATATTTAAAAAAAAAGAGAAAAGGGGATGGGTCTTTCGGGGAAGGCAGAGTTGTGTGGCCTTTGTTCTTCCTCACGACAGAACAGGGCCCGTTCTTCCTCCCCCTCTTCTCAGCCACGCACAGCCATGGCCACCCGAAATTCAGTGGATTTAAGTTCAATTGACCTCCATTTTTCTTCCCCCAAGTGCCGACGCCTCCACTGCCACACGGCTGGCCGAAAATCGGCCGCGATTTGGGACCGAGTCTAGCGCAGGGGAGGTCGAAAGTGAGCTCGGTTCAAGGGTCCATTGGGGCGCCTTAAGCCCTTCATTTCTGCTACAAATTGAGTCTCCATCTTCAAACCATCCCCAGCCATGTTTAAATTGCAAAGGAGAAGTAACATTAGGGTTTTTCGGGTTGGGGTCAAGCCGCGGTTGTGGGTGGCAGTTGCGATTCGGGGCTTTGGGAGTTCGAATTCTACCACAAAATCAACCCTAGAATGGGTCCCTACGTTTGAAACGAGGTGGGGTTCCTCTTGCTCCTAGTTATCTTTAAATTCGATGCAAGTTTATCGATTATAGTTTATTCGGGTTGAATTGGAACTGATAATTTATGCCTAGTATACATATTGAGCGCATTGAACAAGTTATCCATTATATATATCGTTTATCGATTATGTGAAATGCATTCGATTGTGTATATATAGTTATCGAATTATAATCGGTTATATGAGAATTATTCGATTTTACAACGACCCATTGATTTAGTAATTTAACTGTGTTTAGCGTCGATTCGAATCAATGAATGCAAATCATGCTTGGTATGTTAATTCGAAGTTAGGTTAACGTGTTCAGCATCGATTCAAGTTAATTAGTTCATGCATGAAAAAGAATTAAAAACGAAGTTAGTTTAACGTGTTTAACATCGATTCAAAAAACGAAGTTAGTTTAACGTGTTCAACATCGATTCAAGTTATTTGAAGGATTAAAAGTGAAGTCCTTTCTAATGTGTATCGCTTCCATTCGAGTTAATTAACCAATGCATGCAAATGAGCTAATTTCGAGGTTAATGAAATGTGTTTATCTTCGAATCAAGTAGATTAGCTAATGCACGTTAAAGGAATTCATTTCGAAGTTATATAAACGTGTTTAGGTTCGATTCGAGCTAAACTAGCTAATGCATGCACACGAATGAAATGCGAAGCCATTAAAATATGTTTAGTTTTCATTCGAACTACTTTTTAGTACATTCATGCTTAGGAAAGTTACTTCGAAATGCATTGTATATGTTTAGAATCAAATTATGTTTGATTTACTGAATAAAGTGTTGTCGCTTATGGACACATGTGGCTATATGTACGCTTGTTGTAACGCACCGCTGAATGGTGCTGTTTGCTCAGGTAAGGGCAGTTCAGTGACCAGTTATAGTTTATCGATCATATGAAGTTTAGCAAGTATGTACACAGCTGATCGATTATGAGAAAAAAAATTAATTATTAATCATAGCAAGTCATTGATTATCAATTGTTATCGTTATCGAATATAGAAGTGTTTATATGATTGCTATCATTTAAATGCATAGGAATGTTTATAATTCAAATAGAGGAAATTGTGTAGTGAACTGAACAGAAGCTTATTGAATCTGTACATATATGGTTTATATTAACTAGTTAGAAACAATGAGGGTATGGATGTCAATGATGAATTAAATGATTGAAGCCTGGAATCGTATAGATTGCGAAGTGAGCGTGGGAATTGCTTTATCTATTGAATTGACGTGCTATGTGAGCCTCCCACTTGAGTTTCATTGTCCTACCAGCAGACAGGCACCAAAGCTCAATGATTTCATAGCTCTGCCAATAGGCAACCACCAAAAGCTCAGTGTTTTCATTGCTCTGCCAATAGGCAAGCACCAAAAGCTCAGTGTTTTCATAGCTCTGCCAATAGGCAGGCACCAAAAGCTCAGTGTTTTCATAGCTCTGCCAATAGGCAGGCACCAAAAGCTCAATGTTTTCATGGCTCTGCTAATAGGCAAGCACCAAAAGCTCAGTGTTTTCATAGCTCTGCCAATAGGCAAGCACCAAAAGCTCTATGTTTTCATAGCTCTGCCATTAAGCAGAAGCTTCAAAACTCAATGTTTCCTAGTTCTGCTGGTAGACAGGAGACTCAAGTCCATTGGGTTATACCTCTAACAATAGATAGAAAGTTTAACATCTACATATCCTATAGCTCTACCAATAGGCAGTAGAATCAAAACCATACGTTGCAAAACCTCGTCAATTAGTAGCGACCCAAGGGCAAAGGAGACTCTTAGATCCTATGAAGGTTTATAAAATGTATCACTTTCAAGAAACACGAACGTGAAGTTCAAAGGTTATTGTGCTACCTTATTAGTAAATAGTTTCCATGTTTTCTCACATACACCTATTCGTGCACTTGATCGGCTACTGAATAGTATAGTAAAGTCTTCAGTGTAGAGGTTGTCTCGCATTGAACATGTTGGTTGCTCTAATGTAATTGCTAAGCTCATAACGCCTATTGCCTGACAGCATCTTCAATGAAGTTTAATGATTGTATACGGCATAAATTATATAATATGGAATAAGCTGTAATGCGCTGAGCATTACGTATTAAGTTTTAGCTATTGTTGAGTAACATACAAGGTTTGCACGACAGAAATCCCAGCAAGTGGTGCTTATGGGTTAAACCCCTTTCTTTTCATTGAGTTTATGAGTTCACGTGAGTTTCTTTTGGTAAGTTTATTGCGCATAGCTATTCTGGGGAGAACTCTTTAAAACGGAGAACCTACGAACGACGGTTGTAAGTTATGGTTGTCTTGATAATATTTTGCTAGAGGGGGGGTTATCCATTGCGTGTTTATCGCTCACTTCCATCTGTTATTGTGCCCCCCAGGTTTCTGAATTAGCCAGTAAAGGTCGGCCCAAGTAAGCCGAAATGGAGTTATTGTTGTCCTAGGAATAAAGCGACGTGCCTGCATGTGAGCTGCGAAGTGTAGTATAATGGAACCGTTTATTTCTATGTAAGTTAAGTCATCGTGTGCATGTGTTGCATATCATGCCGAGTCGCTCAGTATGGTTGTTTATAATTGGAATGTAACCCCAATACCCCGGACGTGTGGTCCGTGGAGTTGTACCATCATTTTAGTATTGAACTGCGCTGGTTGATATGCTCCGGGCGGGTGGCCCGTAGAGCTGTGAACTCCGGCGGGTAGCCGTTGAGTTGATTTTATTATTGCGTTTAATTGCAGAGAACTCAATGTAAGGCTTTAAGCCTGGGAAACGGTTAGTTTTTAGGGGAAACTCTGTCCGTTTCGTCCCAGGATTTAAAGACAAACGCTAACACTCCAGGCCTTAGGGTTGGGGGCGTTACAATGCGCATATATGTACATATATACATACATTTAAGCATTCATGCAAGCTTGACTTGAAATGGACGTCTAATGTTTTAGGTTAAACTAACTAAGCATAAAACGATTAACTATTCAGGCTATTATAGTCATTTAAACATGATGCAATTCAAACGTTCTATTAAGCATGCTTATTTATATCTTTAGAGCTTAACATGAATCGAATTTGTATTTAGGCATAAAACGATTCACCGTGTAGGCTAATTTGGTCATTTATGCATATTACGACTCTAAACTTCCGTTTATCATATCACTGTTACTATTTGAACCCATTTAGGTCATTTAAACATAATGCGAATCCAAACATTCGTTATTTACATCGAAATTACTAATCGAACCTATTTAGGCCCCTTTAAGTATAATATGTCTCGTGGTATCCGTTTATTAAATCGAGGTTATCATTCAATCCCTTCTTATGTCATTAAAGCATAATACAACTTTAGGCAATCATTTATCGTGTCGTAGTTACCTATTCAAGTTGACCCTTCAAGCACGCATTAGTTAAATTTACTAAACTTGGTGTTAAACATGCATGACTTAGTTCGAATTAAATTCTCAGGTATACTTTAACTAAATTAATTTGAATCGAAGCTAAACTTATATAATTCACTTCGAATTACAATTTCAGGCATAAATTAACTAATTGAATCGAATCTAAACATATATAATTCACTTCTTGACATTTCCAACGAATTTAGCCAACCCAAATCTGACATGCAACATCAATCTGCTGAAAAACATTTTCGAAAATAGTAATAGATTAGGAGGGGAGAAACACTTACTTGGATCAATAAAATTTCAACTCAAACAACAGCAAAGGCATGCCCTAATCTGCTGAACCCGATTCCCAACCCGGTTGCTCGCAAAACCCAGACGTTATCTCCCGAATTTGTGGCGTTTTTGGTCGATTTTGACTCAAATTCGGCCCCCAATTTAAAGGGGAGGTCGAGTGGGGTGTGGGTTGCCGGATTCTGGTACATGGGTGGCCGGTTTCAGGCTGGGAAGACGCGTGTTTTGGGTCGTCTTGGCCGTGAGAAGTGGAGGGCGACGGTTAGTGTGGTGGACCGTCGTGACGCGTTGGTAGGGGACCGGTGGCTACCTCCTCTCGCTGACGATGCATGGCGGACGGCAGTGACGCCAAACGCCAGCCAGTAGTTGCCGGTGAGAGGAAGAGAGGGAGAGCGAGCATTTAGAGAGAGAGAGAGAGAAGAAGGGGTGTCGGGGTCACGGGGTCCTTAGACCCGACTTCGCCCCCTCCTCCTTTTCTAATTCCCTTTTTTCCTTTTTTTGGTCTCAAATAACATGATTCAGCTAGGTTCCAGATCCAAACTCATTAACGGTTAGACTAAACTCGAGTTGAAACGACATACAATTACCATTTCAATTTAAACTTTGGGAATCGACTAAGTAAAATGAAAAACGATTTTAAAAACTCGGGTTAGCATCGATTCAACAATTTTATAAATAAGTAACGTCAATAAAATTAATAATAACAATAGTGATTCTTTTTTTAAAAAAAAAAATATATAGCTCCCATAACCATATCGATAATAATTTAACTCATGTAGTTCTAAAAATATGAATTTATAACGTAAAAAGTAATACAGTTAGTTTAACGGAAAACAAAGAATGCGGGTCTTACAAAGATCAATCTAAACATCAAAACAAACAAGAACTATTCCAATCTAGTTTAAAAAGTGAGAGAATAGAATTGGCTTAACAACATTCGAGTTCTCGATAATTCTTCAATCTTCAAGCCTCTGCAGGTGGTCTTCTTTCTACTTTCCCTTTCCCTCTAAAAATGATAGAAATGCAAGACTATTTGAGAGATTTTTGGGATAGATTAGTTAGGTCTTCTGTACTAGCAGTCGAGCATGCCTAGTTATGGCAGCCAATGGTCATTCTCAGCCACTAAACCGAAGAAAACGAATAGTATTAGTTGTGACCACGGCCTCCACCATGAACACTCCGTGGAGGCCTCTATCTCGGTTGATTCTTGTTCTTTTTTCTCTCCATGGGCATAGTGGCTATGGTGCATCTATATTGAATCAAAAACTTTTCTACTAAGGTTTAATGCTCGGTCAAAATGGTCTCAATACCTACAAAAAGCATCAAAGAACTATACCTAAGTGTAAAATGAAAATTTGGGTATAATTTATAGCGTAAAGCTCATAAATTTCTTTCGAATGTAACAAAATAACCCTAAAATGATGTAAATTATAAGCACTTATCAGAAAGTTGTGGTTCCTCACATATGACAACTGAAGAGTTAATACTATAGTTGATTTAAATGTTAAACTTTGGTTAATGGACTCTCACTCTCCTTCCCTTGAATTACATAAATAAAGAAAAAAACTTAATATTCGAAAGATTAATACATGTGTGTTAATGAAGAGATTATTTTCACAGTACTTTTAATAACTATAGTTTAATAAAAGCCATTATGTAAAACAGGATCAAGGTCTAGTAACTCTGTATAAAATTGAGGGGCTTTACATGTTTTTGCTAAGTGTTTTAACTATGTTGGCTATGATATTGACTAGTATTT